>CAIGRS010278648.1:0-10482 GCA_903798395.1 Fraxinus floribunda
GAGATGTTAACATGATAGATACCCCTGAAGAAAGGGTCGTCAATGTGGATTTAGACCATAGGGTGACAGAATCAAACAAGTGACCTCAGTGGAGGAATTGAAATCTTTCCTGGCAGATCCAAATGACCTAGAAAGGTACTACAAGTAGGGAAAGAGCTTGATTTAGGAGAAAAGACCGACTCAAAGGCTTTCTGCTTAGCAACTTAGACATGTTGGCCTTGATGCATGAAGATATGGTGGGCATAGACCCCAAGGTTAGCTACCATCGTCTTAACGCCGATCCTAAGTTCACCCCTCACAGGCAAAAAAGGATAGCCTTGAACTCGAAGAGATATGGGGCCTTGAAGGAAGAAGTGCAAAAGCTCATATCCAGTGGGTTCATTAGGGAAGCAATTTACCCAAAATGGATCTCAAACCCAATCTTAGTAAAGAAGCCCAATGGCAAATGGAGAGTTTCTATAGACTTTTCCAACCTTAACCAAGCATGCCCAAAGGACAGTTTTTCGCTTCCAAGGATCGACCGTTAGTCGACTCTATTGCTGGTCACGAGCTCTTGATCTTTATGGATCCATATGCATGGTATAATCAAATCTCTATGTATCTGGATGATTAGGAGAACACTTCTTTCATCACTGATAGAGGCCTCTATTGTTATAAAGTGATATCTTTTGGTCTGAAAAATATTAGGGCTACTTATCAGCGTCTAGTTAACAAGATATTTGCCCTCATAGGAAAAATGATGGAATGTACGTTGACGACATGCTAGTAAAAGCCTCAAGGTTGCGAACCACGTCGATCACCTAAGCCACCTTCAAATCTTGAGGAAGTACCGAATAAAGCTGAACGCTTTGAAATGCGCTTTTGGTGTTGCCTTTGGGAAGTTCTTGGGTTACATGCTCAACCAGCAAGACATTGAAGCCAACCTAGAAAAAATAGAGGCCCTGTAGGATATGAAGTCTCCTAGCAAGCCCAAAGAAGTACAATGCTTGACGGGTCACCTAGAGGCGTTGAACCATCTCATTTCTACGGCAACTGATAGGTGTCTTCTATTCTTCAAAGTCTTGAAGGGGAAAAAAGATTTCAATAGAACGAGGAGTGCGAAGAAGCTTTCCAAAAGTTGAAAAAGCACTCGTGGTGAGCTTCCTCTTTTTAAAGCCCAAAGATGGAGAAGCTCTGCTTTTATATTTGGCCATGAGTGCAAAGGTAGTGAGTTCAGTACTGGTGAGGAAATAAAATGGCATGCAACTACCCATTTACTATGTTAGCAAAGCCCTGCTACGAGCTGAATCACGTTATATAGATATAGAGAAACTTGCTTTATCCCTTATGATAACTTCCAAAAGGCTAAGGCCCTACTTTTAGGCCCACAATATGAATGTGTTGACGAGCCTTCACCTCAAGAAGGTGCTTCAAAAACTGGATGCTTCATGAAGGTTAATGAAATGGACCATGGAGTTAAGCGAGTTCAATATCTTGTATCAACCAAGAGACTCAATGAAGGGGCAGGCGGTAGTAGACTTCATAGCAAAATTCACTGAGGCAATAGACGTTAATGTAACAATGGAACCGATAGACCTCCCATCCTCAAAGTTGTTCATTGATGGGTCTTCAAGGGAAATGGGCTCTGGGACTGGTATATTACTGGAGAGCCCAGAAGGCTTCAAGGTCAATTTTGTGGTGAGGTTTGGTTTCAAGGCCTCCAATAATGTAACTGAGTACGAGGCGCTTTTAGCAGGCCTTAGATTGTCCAAAGAAACACAGGTCAAGAACCTAGCTATTCGTAGCGACTCACAGCTAGTGGTGAGCGAGGTCGATAGCTTTACAGCCAAAGATAAAGTCATGGCGGCATACCTGAGGAAGGTATTGAACTTACTCCCTTACGTTGAGAAATTTGAGCTGACCCAGATACGAAGGATGGAGAATCTCCATACAGACGCCCTATCAAAATTAGCCAACTACAAGGATTCAGAGCTGCTTAAGATTGTACCAGTTGAATACCTCTCTAAGCCCTCCACAACATAAGTAGACGAGGTAATGTGGATTGAAGAAGCTCCACAATGGATGCAACCTATACTAGCTTACCTCAAAGATCACGCATTGCTGGAGAATAAAGAAGAAGCCCACAAACTCAGACGTCGGGCCGCCCACTATGGCTGCAAGACGAGTTGCTGTACAAGAAAGGCTTCTCATTCTCACTCTTACAATGTATTGGAGGAGATAAAGGTAATTATGGCCTGCGGGAGATCCACGAAGGAATTTGTGGTAGCCACACAGGTGGTCTAACATTGACTCGAAAAGTGCTAAGACAAGGATACTATTGGCCAAGTTTGAAGTACAATTCATGAGAAGGTATGACAAATGTTAGCATTTTTCCTCCATTCAAAGAAAACCATCTCAAGAATTAACTGTAGTATCCAGTCCCTGGTCATTCACCAAGTAGGGGGTCGATTTGATAGGCCACATGCCAAAAGGGAAGGGAAGCGCCAACCATGTAATTGTTGCCATCGATTACTTCACTAAATGGGTCAAGGTAGAATTGTTGGCAAAAATAATCGAGGCAAAAACTTCCAAATTCAGTTGGAAGAACATCATCTGCCAGTTCAGAATTTCTCACTCACTCGTAACGGATAATGGATGACAATTCGACAACAAGAAGCTCAAGGACTAATGCGACGAATTGGGTATCAAAAGAATTTCTCCCTCCCATAATCCCTAGGCAAATGACTAGGTTGATGCAGTTAACAAAACCATCAAGCCATCTTACAAAAAAGCTTGATGCTTCGAAATTGGCGTGGGTGGACGAGCTCCCCCATATGTTGTGGGCAATCAGCACCACAAATCGAACTGCAACAAGAGAAACCCCTTTCTCTATGGCATAAGGGCTAAAGCCATGAGCATGGTCAAAGTGGGTCTTCCTTTGCCCCATTGCCTGCATTTTAACGAAATTTCCAATGAGGAGATAAGGCGATGAAAGCTCGATTTCCTTGAAGAAAAGAGAAACGATTCATAGATGAAGCGGGCCTCCTATCTGAGAAAAATGAGAAGGTACTACAATGTCAAGGCCAAGAAGAAATCATTCAGGAGAAGCGACCTTGTACTCAAGAGAGTTTTCCTTTTTTCCAAAGATCCTAGCGTTGGCACATTAGACCCGAATTAAGAGGGCCCATATCGTATATCAGGTGATGTCAGGCCAGGGACCTTCCTAATTGAAAGCCTAGATGGAAAGATATAGCCCCACCCATGGAATGTGGAACATTTAAGATATTATCAGTAAGCACATGATCATTGCTTATGTACATTTTTGTGATTAATTCAAACTCTTTTTAACTATGACAAGCTCATATGTTAAGCATGGAGAGCCCATAAGCTGTTTAATTCAATCAATTATGGCGAGCCCAAAAGTTATTATCAGTGAGGCCGTGATCATTGCTTTTGTACATTTTGTAATTAATGCAAACTCCTTTTAACTATGACAAGCTCATATGTTGAGCATGGCGAGGCTATAAGCTATTAAATTCAATTGGTTATGGCGAACCCATAAGTTGTTTAATTCAATTGGTTATGGTGAGTCCATAAGTTGTTTGATTCAATCAATTATGGCGAGCCCATAAGTTATAAAATTCAATTGATTATGGTAAACCCATAAGTTGTTTAATTCAATCAATTATGGTGAGACCATAAGTTATTAAATTCAAGTGATTATGGCGAGTTCATAAGTTGTTTAATTCAATCAATCATAACGAGCTCATAAGTTATTAACTTCAATTGATTATGGCGAGCCCATAAGTTATTAAATTCAATTGATTATGGCTTGCCCATAAATTATTAAGGGTCCGTTTGATTGCAAAAAAATAGAATTTGGGTGGGAAAAAATAAATTTTATGGAATTGAATTGTCTGAAACTTGTTTTACTAAGCCTCTGTTTGAAACCCATTTTGAGGAAAAAAAAAAATTGGAATAGTGATTGATGTGAGAATGTTTGGTGGAAAAGTGATGAAAAGTTTTTGATTTGTGTGTAATATTATTTTATTTGGAGAATGTGTGGTTGAAATGAAAAATGAGAATGAGAAATTAATGGGTGTCAAACGAGGGCTAAGAATTGTCAATTAATTGTGTTTGATTGATATAATTTCCCACCTGAAAAATATTGAAATTTTGGATCTTTTGGTGTTCGTTTGTCTTTATTTTTAATGGAAATTGTTCATTAAAGGGATATAATTTGTTTCTATTGTCAATAATAATAATAATAATAATAATAATAAGCTACCTAGAAAACCAACTTGGGAATTGATTTACCTTAAAAAGCAAGAAAATGTGGCAAACCAATAAAAAGTGGAAAACCAATTACTTGGAAAACACTATAAAAAGTGGTTAATGACAAAAAGTTTTCCATCTTCCATGGAAAACTTGCCCTATCAAACATGGATAAATGCAATTGATTATGGTGAGCATATAAGATGTTTAATTCAATCAATTATGGCAAGCCCATAAGTTGTTTAATTCAATCAATTAGGGCGAGCTCACAAGTTATTTAATTCAGCTAATTATGACAAGCCCAAGGTCAATCAGTTACGAATGCAAATGAATGCTACTAAGAGAACCATGTTGCAAAATTAAATTAAGATACAAATAAAATTAAATTCATTACAAGGATAAAGGTTACAAAAAATTACAAATAAGGAGACCTAGTCTAAACGGTGGCATCATCCTGCGATCATTTCGAAGACTTCATTGTACACAACCCTCCTCCAATATATGCCGAGGTCGTCGTACTCAGCCGTTTCGTGGAAATGGATGATGTATTCATTCACCGCAGCCTATCCTGTCCCCTTTAACTGCTGCTCCAACTGAGTGACCTCAGCAGTCAACCCATCTACACGAAGCTTTAGCTCTCACTTCTCCTTGTTGGCGACCTCCAAGGCCGACGAAGTGATCTTTTGAAGATTGTCAGAGTTTTCCACATACTTCGTCAAAGCGTTCACTTCGACTTTACAGAGGTGGGTTTCCTTCTTCAGTTCATCATTTTCTTTGGAAAGTGCTTCCGCCTTCGATTCTACCTTAGCTTGCTTCAACTTAGAGGCCTAAATGGCCTCATTGGCAGAAGATGCCTCATTGACTTTGCAAAAGGTAGCTTTAGGATCTTAGGCCCTTTGTAGATATTCCTTATTAAGGCTCTGCAGCTGCCTCGCCTCCATTTGGGCATTTAGAAAGAAATCCTAAAAACGAACGTGCAGGGCCAGCCCAGCCTCCACAATTTCGACCGCATCAGAAGTCTCAGCGTACAAGGAATATTAGTCAGTCCAATATTTATGTTGAATCCTTATAGCCCTCTAAGCCTCGACAAACAACATCTCCAGTATTGTGGAGGCAATTTCATCAGACCTTCCACCCAAGAAATTTTGGGCCTTTCCTTCAGAGGGGGCACTCCTTACCTCCTTACCCCACCTCTTCCTCACCAAACTTGCTCTTTTCTCAACCACCTCTTATGCCTCCATGACCTTTACGGATGAAATTGGTTCGACAAAGATTGGTCGTTGGAGTGTTTTCCCAGTAGTAGTCTGGCATTTAGGAGATAGGTCAAGCCCAGTATTTTCTAACAACACCAGCTTCATCTTGGAGAGGCCTCTCCAAGGAAGCTTCTGCCTCTTTTCCTTTTTCTTTCTCCCACTTCTTCTCTGAAGGAGACGGTTGGTTCATCTTGGAGAGGTGAGCTAGCTCGTCCAATTGATTATTAACAAAGGAAGAATCGGAGCTTAGGGGCTTATTTTTCTTTGCCTCTCCCAGGCATCTTAGTTAGAACATGTTTGGCTTGACATACTCCTTATCATGTTGTCCTACAGGTGAAGAGGTAAATAGTTAGGAAAACTATGAAGGAAAGCAATTATCAAACAAGCGAACTGCTAACCCAGAACCAAGACAACTTTCAATTCTTGATGGAGGTTGGAGTCCCCAAATGAAGAGAGAGTGTGGACCTCAGGGGTTCAAGCAGTACCACCCCTTGCAGTTACTCCCCTACTTTAGGCTCGAGGTTGAAAAAGGGTTTGGAAAATGTGAAGCGACATATACTCGCCAAGAGTGACCTCCTTTCAAAGAAGGAATGCCCCTACTAATTGGCTACATGCATTTGGCACTAGTTGGGTGGGGGCTAAATTGCCTAAGGATATACCTAAAAAAGGGGGTGCAAAGGTAATTTCAGTCCCCCACTTAGAATCGCCTCGCTAACGGCTACTCACCCCTCCCTAGAAAATTACGCTATCTCCTCAGGAATCGGAACTAGCATCTCAATATTGTCTGGTATCCTATATCACTTCCTAAGAGTCTCCAATTCACTCTCTTTTACATCAGTCGTCTACAAGGAGCCCCCCCACCTAATACTATAATTTTATAGGATCCTCTTGCTTCATCCATGCACTATGAGGACCTCTTATGGCCTTGTGGAAATTATGGGAGGCACGCCGTCTCAGTACAAATCATTGCCATATCCATTCCAGAAGACCCGCCAATGCACCCTTCTCCGAAGAGAAAGCCATTTTAAGTGAATATGATGAAAGATGGGAAAAATGCTGGATACTTACACAGATTTGAGATTTAGGAAGACGTAGAAAATGAAATCGTTTGTCGGAAGAAAGAATGAAGGAGGTGCTAAAAAGATTTTAGAACTTTTTTGACACTTGGAGATTCAAATTACGCAAAGTGAAAGAAAAAAGGGAAGAAGATGGAGTTTTTCTTTTTATATGGAGGATGTGTGAACCTCATCCGTTGGATTTTCTCTTATTACTAACTGGACCTACATCTGCCTTTTCATCGACACGTTACGCTTACTTAAAATTCAAGCCAAAGGCTCAGATGAAGCCATGGATTGCACGACCCTTGAAATCACGTAAGTCTCGCTTAACTGCAACACGCCATAATCATCGCGCATTAAATGTGCATGCAATACGAACCTTGGAAACCCTACCACAACTATTTTTATTGGGAATCAATGTCTTTCAAATCGTTAGAGCATACCACCCAAGGAGCCTCAGTTCCATCAAAGAGGCTCGACACTTGCTCCAAAGCTTCTCGCCTCAAATCATTCAGCCTTACCACATGCTCCAATTATCGAAGAGGCTCGACACCTACTCCAAAGGGCCTCGCCTTGAATCATTCAGCCTTACCAAGGCTCCAATTATTGAAGAGGCTCGACTCATACTCCAAAGGGCCTCACATCAGTTCCATCAAGGAGGCTCGACACTTGTTCCAAAGGGCCCTCGAATTATTTAGCCTTACCACATGCTCCAATTATCGAAGAGGCTTGACACATACTCCAAAGGGCCTCGCCTCAGTTCCATCAAAGAGGTTCGACACCTGCTCTAAAGGGCTTCGCCTTAAATCATTCAACCTTACCATAGGCTACAATTATCAAAGAGGTTCGACACCTACTCTAAAGGGGCTCGCCTCAGTTCTATCAAAGGGGCTCACCTCGAATCATTTAGCTTTACCACAGGCTCCAATTATAAAAAAGGCTCGACACCTACTCCAAAGGGCCTCACCTCGAGTCATTCAGCTTTACCATAGGCTCCAATTATCAAAGAGGCTTGACACCTGCTCTCTCTCCTCGAATCATTCAACCTTACCAAAGGCTCCAATTATCGAAGAGGCTCAATATCCTCTCTAAATTTCTCTGCCAACTCGAAAGTCCACGCATTATATGAATAATCATACCGAACTTCAGGGACTGTTGTTACGCATTGAAAAACTAGAATCTATGCATGGACCCAATTAGCCTACGTGGCTAATAGCTTGGGGACCCATGCCTCACATAGTGGCATAAGACAACCTAACTACATGCAGGCGGACCGCTTCAGGTGCGAACGACCCCCTTTTCCTTACACAGAAAATATGGACCGACTTCGTTACACGCAAACCCTATTGTAAGAGTCAACCCAGGACGAGGCGGTGATGAGATCTTGAACGGATCTCACGCCATGTGAGTTGACAAGACAACTCACTGTCACCGTCGCTGCCATCCTATTTGGTTAGGTCTAAAGTTCAGGCTAGGCTTTATGGATACAAAAGTGGTCTTAACATTTAAGGCTATGATTGATTGATGTATATGACAAGAAGGGAGAGTCGTTTGGATGAGGCCACTCGCATTATCATCCAGCAGACCTCATTCATTTTGTCGAAGTATAAAAGCTCACACTTAGTGTCATTCAAAAAAACTCTCAAAACTATATTCTTGCTACACACACATTTTACTTTTTGACCCCAAAGCCGACCCCCATTTTTACAATGGAGGCTCACGTTTAAAGCTCTCCCACACTCGAAACTATTTCACCAACTTGACCGTCGGAGTGCGTGCGGCCAACTCCACCCCTCCCGGAGAAGGCCACGTGTGACTAACCACTACAACAAAAAAAGCCTTTTACATCGATCAAAAAATGTTGTCGAAAACCTTTCGCTACGTTTGGACGTATGTTGCGAATCGAAATGTTATCATAGAGTAGAAAGATAGGGCAACTTTTGGCAACGTTTACTTTTTGCAACATTATCTAAACGTTGTTGTTAACCCTTTCGCAACGTTTTTTAAACGTTGCCAATAACCTTTTAGCAATATTTTCTAAAGGTTGTCATATCATTTTTCTTTTTTTTAAATTTTTTTTTTTGCATAATTAATTTATTTGATTTCCAACAAACCTATAATAATTACAAAACAAAATGCTTAGAAATTAGTCATATGTAATCAAATTTTACATAGTTCTAATAAACAAGAATAGTGAATAAGATTCAATACAATATGCTAACATCATTGGACAACTCAAAAAGTTACCATCATTAAATAATGCTAACATCATTACCATACTCAAAAAGTTATATAGCAATCACAATTGACCAACAAAATATCTGAATTTGCTTTTGTGACCAACAAGCTATCCCAAAAATAATCTAACTCCCTGCATATCACAAAAAGAGTTATGCTACACTACCTAATTTTTTACCTAATGGATAATCGAATTGACAAGTTACGACCTCCTATTGGGGGCGCTTGGGATAATCTAACTCCCTGCATAGGGCCATGCACCCCCCAATAGGGGGCTACCACTTGTCAATTCGGTAAAATATTAGGTAAAAATAGAATTTTCCATCACAAAAATAATAAGGGTATAATTAGCATGCAAATCAAAAGTATGTATGCTTCAAAAATCCATGATTGATCATCTGGTTTCTGTATCTAGAATGTAGTTCAATAAATTGTATTTGACAATTGACATGATGAAACTTTCCTTCCACAGATCCATCCATTAAATCCTCATGTAATGATTAATCAATTTATCCACTTCTTTCCACATATCCATCCATAATGAAAATCTAGTCAGGTTCCATTTCAGTGCAACTCTCCTTTAAAATATAGTGAACCTAAATAGCATCTCTTGAAATATATTTTCAAAGAACCAGCTGAAACTAAGTGCTTAAAAAAATTAACATGAAATTTCTCTTCAAAATTCTGTTGTTGAACACGAAAGTTGATGGAGATTTGACGTTGTTCAGCTCCTTGAACTAGTTGGTCTGCTCGATGACATGAACCTGGTAAACATTAATAGCCATGGACACGCCAAAAATGGAAGTAAAGCCTGATAACAAAAATACAGAGTCTTGCATTCCATATTTCTTCAATTCCTAGTAGGTCAAATATATCCCAAACAATTCATATACCTTAAATGGTGCAACTAATAATCGAAGACAGAGATCATAGAATTTAATATAATAAGGTGATTTTACAAGATGACCAAGCTTCATTTACATCTACCACAACTGTAAGTTGATTATTTTCCAAGAAGACACTAGATTGAAAGCTTCAAATTGTGTGATTAAGAACGAATCACCTCTTCTAATAACAACAGGCTATATGGAAATAAAAAAAAAATGTTTAAATTGCTTTGCTTTTAATGTTTAAAAAGGTGTAACTGGATACCGAGACACATTTCTTTCATAATGCGAGGCGTAAACATCAATATAAACAAAAAGAATGTGAAAAATTATTAAAATGCAAAATAAGGTCGTAATAAATCTTTAAAATTCATAATAAAGTAATTTAATTGAAAAAAAACAAAAGAAATCTATTAAGTAACAAAAAACTCTTATTTTACTTGGTGGGGCCAATCAACTAATCCTAAAGTGGGTCTATGAGAAACACAAATTTTTAATGTTTTAGTAGGAAGTTGGCTATTCCTGAAATGGGCCAATTAGAATTTTTATGTTTTGTTGGGCCAATCCTAAAACAATATGCATACACTTCTTCTCTTCCCTTTTCTTCCCTTTCCCTTTCCCCTTCTTCTATATAAAAGGGTCTATGCTTCAAAAAGTATTTATGCTAGCTAAAGAACATCAACAAATACCAACTCTCAACCTCAATTTACTTCCAACAAAAACATGCTAGCTAAAGAACATCAACATCCAACAAAAACATGCTAGCTAAAGAACATCAACAACTTGACCTCA
>CAIGRS010278661.1:0-16290 GCA_903798395.1 Fraxinus floribunda
TTACAATTATCTGATCAATGATTGTATGAATATTATGGCTTGTTTTACCCTCGAAAGATGGAAAATAAGTTAGACATAGTTTCAATCATCATAAGATCCGATAGGGAATAAAAATATACGCTATACCTTATGTGAATCTTTAAGTATTCATAAAAATTCATGCATTTTTGTGTCTTTGCATCCATCATAGAAATATAGTTGGGCCATACATGAGAATAAGTTTAACTTTACTTGAGAGAGATTGTTAAATAATTTAGGAGAATTGATTCTTCAATATTTCCAAATGTGTTTCAAAGTGTAAAACTAGGTTTAAAAAGAATATTACATAGGGGTTTGTGATCTTAGTACACTCATCACATATTAGAAAATACTTCAATTTACATTCATCGCCAATTTGCATTTAGTTAGTTAATTCATTCATACTTGCATACTTATCATTAATTTAGTTATAATTTCATCAAAATAACATTTTCATTTTTATTGTTTCGAATAAAGTTGCGATTATTAGAATTAGAACTAATCAATCCTTGTGGGAACGATACTTGATCAAAATCCATATTACTACTTGTNTTTAGTTATAATTTCATCAAAATAACATTTTCATTTTTATTGTTTCGAATAAAGTTGCGATTATTAGAATTAGAACTAATCAATCCTTGTGGGAACGATACTTGATCAAAATCCATATTACTACTTGTTAACAAACCGTACACTTGCGGTGGTTTTAAAACAAACAAATATTTTCGTGAACATACGGCCTATTAATCTCTGCCGAACTTGTAAGTCGGTGTTTTCCTAATTTCTTGTAAACATTTCAAGTTCACAAGAAAATCTGCCAACGCTTGTACTTTATTTGGGAATCGTCATTTATAGCTTATTTTAAATTGTCCCAACTCTACTGCCCACTTCATTAACCGCTCTGACATATTAGGCTTTTGTAGTACTTGTTTGAGTGAAAAATTAGTTAGTACTTAAATAGTGGCTCTGGAAATAAAGCTGTAACTTTTGCGACGTCGTAACTAAAGCAAAGGCAACCTTTTCTATATCTGGATATCTCGTATGTGCTTTTTACAAGGCTTTACTTACATAATAGACTGATAATTATTGTTGACCTTCTTATTTTACTAGTACAGAGATTAGTACCCCCTTAGAAACTGCTAAATAAAGTAGTAGATTTTTCCTATTTTTTAGTTTAATTAATATGGGTGCTTTTCCTAGATGATCTTTTAGAGCTTAGGATACTTGGTTGCATTTATTGTTCTATTCAAAAAAAAATTTCTCCTTTCAACACTTGGAAGAAAAGAGAACATTTATCTGTTGCTTGAGATACAAACTTACTTAGGCCGTCGACCCTTCCCGTTAGGCTTTGTATCTTTTTTGATTTAGAAGGAGACCACATTATACGAGGACTTAAATTTTGTTAGTGTTCGCTTCAATACCTTGCTAATTGACCATATATTCAAAGAATTTTCTAGATTTAACTCCAAAGGCACATTTTAGAAGATTGGGTTTCATTCTGTGTTTCTGTAATACAATGAAAGCTTCTTCTAAATGTTTTAAGTGGTCCTCAACCCGAGGTTTTTCATAAGCATATTATCAATGTATACTTCCATTGTTTTTCTTAAGAAATCCACGAATATTTTGTTTACTAGCCTTTGGTACATTGTCCCAACTTTTTTTAGCCCAAACGGCTTTACTTTATAACAATATAGTCTCTGATCCATTACGATGTGGTATGCTCCTTATGTGGACTGTATATGAGGATCTGATTATATCCCAAATATGCATCCATAAAACTTAAGTTGGGGAGCGAAATACTATCTTTAGGACAAGCTTTATTCAAGTTTGTAAAATCTTGGGATGTTCGCCATTTTCTATTGCTATTTGGTACTACTAATGAATTACATACCTAAGTTGGGTATCAAGCTTCGCGGAAAAGGCTAAAAAATTTCCACCTCACTCTTTAATGTTTTATACTTTTTGACGCTCATTGGTTGGCACCTTTGCATATTAGATTTGATCTTAGGATTGATCTTTAGGATGTGTAGGCTACATGTGGGATCTATTCAAACCATGTCAGTATGTTTCTAGGTGAACACATCTAGGTTCGTGGCCATGAGGTTTTTTAGCAAGCTTTTCATAGGTTCGTTTAATTCTTCGCCAATTTTTAGAGTTTTGCTTGCATCTTCCAAGTTTACAAAAAATCTTTATAGTTCTTCGATCGCAACTACATCTGACATGCAATCAATTATGCAGGGGGTTATTGAATCATCGATTTCCAATTTATCCCAGGATTACTCGTTTCAATTATGGCAATGGTATTCTTGAGAGCTCTCATGACTCTTTTTTCACTACTTTCATGATTCCTATGCAGGATTCCTTGATTGTACTTTAATAAAGATATTTCGCCTTTGTTTATGGAATACTTCACATGCATTTGACGGAGGAAAATGATTATGTTTGCCTACTTCATGGCAGGTCGTCTAAGGATTTCGTCGTATGCTAATTTATCCTTAAGGATGTTGAAATTCATGTACACTTGGTATGCTTGGGACTTCTCACCTATTTTCACTAGCAGAGTGATTTGTCCACGAAAGACTAGGCCTCCTTGGTGAGGTGGTGAGGCTCCAACTCCAGGAATCCAAGGGTTATATTTTTGTATTCGATCAAAATGTTTCGTCATATAACACATTATATGTGCTTCACTGTCTAAGTGTATGCGGTGAAAACATTCCCCCGCTATTACTTCTTGGATCATGATTATCTCATCTTCGGTTCTTGTTTTTCCATTTTTAGGCTCTATAGATTTGATTGAACATGTTAGAGACTGCATATTACCTGTTTTCACGATGGTTTCTAAAGCTATACTTCGTCTTGTATGTCTGCCTTCCACACTTTGTATTTTTGCATGTAGAATAACGTGTTCTTCTATCTATGCCTTGAGGTCCTCGGCCATTTTTTGAATGGCCTCCGTTGCTACCTTCTTATTCCGTAAGCAATGGAGTTGAGTGAGGAAATAACTTTCACGTAGTTTTCCAATGATATCCTATCGATGATGCTTTGAGTTACCTTTGTATTTGTTGGAACACCACTAATCTTCAAGTTCTTACCTTCCGGCACTCTAGCTACTGCTTGATTTTCCTTTGCTTGACTCATTTTCCTGTATCTCAAGGATTCCTCAGCTACAACAGATAATTTCGTGGTTTACTTTGCTAAAGTTTTCACGGACGACGCCAATTTGTTGATGATAAAAATCAGATCAACAAATTCTTTTCATCTAGTCGGACTTTCGCTTCCTAAACTCAGTAATTTTGATGCTTAAATCGGAGCAAGATGAGAAATGGTTATTTGGGAGGGGATATTTGAATTTGCATGATTTTTTTTTTCCTCTTATGAGAGAGTATTTATAAATTTCTCTCATGATTTTGGGGCAATTCAGTCATTTAGGAAAAATGATATACGGAAATCTCTTATTGGCTAATTTATAATCGATTCTGTTATAATATTACGTTTTATTCATTAGTTGAAGTGCCATTTGTTCATCGGCTCTTGGAATCACACTTTGAACATTTGTCAACGTGGACCTTTATTATGATTTGTAGCTAGCTTAGATGAGGAATGGCTCGCCTATTCTTGGTGCGAGCCTTCTCTGCTTTAATTCGCCTCGCGTATCTCATACGCCTCGCAAGCAGAGGGCAAAGTTCATGGAGCATATTCCTTGGTTCAACAAGGTATTTATTCAGTTTAAGTTCAACTATCACCTCGTCATGAAGGTTTAATCCATGATCTCAAAGGCCAGTACAAAATCTTTTGGAAGAATCTTTTGTGGTTGCTAAATATCCCAAGTAAAATCAAATTCTTTCTTTGGAAAAGTTTTGGGACTCTTCCTACAAATTGGCCTATAAATTGTCGTCATTTCCTGTGGGTGCTACATGTACTAGGTGTAAGAAGGAGGTTGAAATCCTAGTTATAAGACTCGACCTAATAATGTGCAAGTGAAAATGTAACAAAACACTACATTTACTCCAAATAAACATCCATTTCATCACCTTAGAAGTCAAAATCTAGCAAACACTTCATTTACTCTAAGAGCCCGTTTGGTACCGATTAAAATCCAATTAAAATTGAAAATATAGCCGTTATTGAGTCCTACTCGTCTAATAAAAGTCAACAATAACGACTAATTTTTCAATTTTAATCCGATTTTAATCTCTACCAAACGGGCTCTAAATAAGCACCGGTTTCATCAATTTAGAAGCCAAAATCCAACAAATGATACATTTACTCCAAATAAACATCCATTTCATCACCTTAGAAGTCAAAATCTAGCAAACACTTCATTTACTCTAAGAGCCCGTTTGGTACCGATTAAAATCCAATTAAAATTGAAAATATAGCCGTTATTGAGTCCTACTCGTCTAATAAAAGTCAACAATAACGACTAATTTTTCAATTTTAATTCGATTTTAATCTCTACCAAACGGGCTCTAAATAAGCACCGGTTTCATCAATTTAGAAGCCAAAATCCAACAAATGCATCGGTTTCATCAATCTATAAGTCAAAAATCCAACAAACACTATTTCAAGCCCGTTTGACCTGATTTTTGAAAAATAAAAAGAGCTTTTGAAACTCAAAAGCAACTTTTGGAATGGTTTGACTTATTTTATGGAAGTGGTTCTTCTAGTTAGAAGCTTTTAGAGGAAGATGGTCAAATGCAGTTTCCTCTAAAAATATTTCTAAAATAGGAAGTGCTTTTAAATTTAATTTCAAACAAAAATTAAGGTAACCTCATCCAAAAACTCTTTTACAAAAAGTAAAAATAAAAGTCATATCAAATGAGGGCCTTCATTTAAATAAGCATGATTTCATCAATTTATAAGCCAAAATCCAACAAAACACTACTTCATTTACTCATATTTCAACAAAAGTTTCAGAATTAATAATTATTAATGGTTTCTTCAAATCTCAACTATTAAATTAATAATCCATTTTCTTCCACTGTTTTATTCTGCTACAAAATATAAACACACGGTATATTTGAAGAGAAAAAATAAAATTTGAAGTCTCTTTAAGACTTTAACATGCAACAAATCGAGCAGGTCACAAAGTTGCGGGTCACCGTTATGATTTATGTGAAAAAGCCAGTGGGCTTGCCGGGTTGTGGATGGTCCAACTGTTAAGCGGCCAAATTGTTTATAATCGGACTGGTTGGATGCTGGGGTCACCCGTTTTTCGAAGCTCATCATGCACGTTTCGATCTTGTGGAAGAATCTGATAGTTGGGGAAATGCAGCACTTGCTTATGATTTTATAGAAACTCAGCCATCTTCAATGGATTTCTGCGTGACCTAGAAATCACTGTACATGTTGTAACTGCCTTCATTGCCGACTGGTTGAAGTAATAAAATCAGATGAACTCGGCACCACCTGTTGAAAATGAATTGATCAAAGATGGACACGACTTCTTCGGAATTGGGATGATGAGAGGATTCTTATAATAAAATGACAGCAACAACCAGTATTTCTAAACCTGGTACTATTTCTCCGTATGCCGTCGACTATAGGGCAATCATGGAGGGATTCGAGTAAAAAATTCAATTATGTCCGCCAACTGTCCCTCATTTCCAAGAAAGTGGGACCTTTATATCACGCCAACTCCCTTTACCTAAAGCTATTTCCACGTCACTTTCTTGAGCTCGTTTAAGAAAATCCCAAGCTTCAACTCTTAACACTTCAAAACAAAAATCTAAATTTGCAAAAAAAAAAATAGGAATATTGTAACTGAGGTAAATAATTCAACCTTCCACTCGCCAAAGGGTGAATAGCAGCTTTGATGGTTGATAGTTTAGGTTTAAAGATCCCCATTATTCGACACCGAGCAAATAGTATAGCTCACTCGCACGACATTTGCTTGCTTCGTTTCATAATTTAGTTTGGTTTGATCGGCCCCATGATTTCCTTGTACAAAGATTACTATATGATTTGATGGAAGAGAATTCTTGTGCCCTTTTATTTTATTTTATTTATTTATTTTACAATAACAAACTTGATATCTGGATTGGATTAAAGACCCCCATTAATTGTGAAAGTGCCAAAATAATTTTTATAAATTAATTGCAGGGTTGACCTATTTCTGTCCAATGAGAAGGAAAAAGTAATCAATGAATGCAAGATAGTGAACTTCACATTGACAAGTTGGTAACAATCATGCTATAATATTTTTATGACGGAGAATTTTGACAAACAATACTTGGCGTGACACCATTGAAAGGTGTGAAAAGAAAAAGAAAAGTAAAAAAGGATCAATTATGTTCGATCACAGTCCATATTTATATTAAAGTTTTCTTATGAGTTTTATTGAAGTCCGTAAAACCCGTTCTGCAAAACCCTGACAGAATCTCCAATAACAGCAGCGACTGAGTGAGTTGATCCAGCACGCTTCCCACGGTTTTCCCTCTGTACTCAGAATCTCCAATTGCATGTTCTGATACTATTAATCTTGTGAAAGAATCTGATAGTTGAGGAAATGCAGCACTTGCTTATAATTTGAGGGTATTGCTGGAGATAGAAACTCAGCCATCTTCAATGGATTTCTGCTAGAAATCACTGTACATGCTGCAACTGCTGGGTTCAAAGGGGTGCGGTTATATCAGATCAGATGAACTCGGCGCCACTTGTTGAGAAATAATTGAAGCTGCAGTCAGAGATGAACACGACTTCTTTCGAATTAGGATGATATGACAGGATTCTTGTAAAAAAAATAGTAGTTGCTACTTTATGATTGTCTAAAAGTCGTACTATTTCTTCGTATGCGGCCGACTATAGGGCAATCATGGAGGGACTTGAGTAAAAAATTCAATTAGGTCCGCCTTCTGTCCTCCACTATCAAAAGACGTTGAGGTGTTTTTATCTCATCTACTCCCCTTACTTAAAGTCACTTTCAAGTCACTTTCTTGATCTCGTTTAACAAAATCCCAAGCTCCATCTCCGGTCCAAAAAATAAATAAATAAATTTTCAATGAATAGAGAGTTGGCTAGTGATTGATTGCATAAATATCTCAACTGAGGTATACAGTCCAACATTTCACTCATTAAAGGGTGCAATCCTAGACTAAATAGGAGCTTTGATGATCGGTAGCCTGAATTAGATTCCCATTATTCGACGCAAGCGAATGTTGTAGCTCATTCTCACGACGTCTGCTTGCTTCATCCCATAATTTAGCCTATGTTTGACAACCATTAAAATTGAAATGAGTTTTTTTTTTAGAATGTATGATTAAAAAGTAGAAAAATCTCAAATTTATATATAAAATATTTTATTGTGAGAATATGTGATTGAAAATCAGATTGAGAAAAAAAGAATTTTATTTTTATGGTTGTTAAACAGGAGCTTAGTTTGGTTTTTGTCAAAAATATTTTGATGGAATAAAACTCTTGTGTTCGTTTCTTTTAATTGATACTATGTGACATAATCGGTAAACTATGATGATCAAGTGAAGACAATTGTCCGACTATCCCTATGTTAGTCTAACTGCCATTATGGTAGATCGAATCACTATGCTAGTCTGAATATTGTTATGGTAGACCGACTACCGCTATGCTAGCTCACCTAGTTGTGTTAGCAATGATCGATCGACTATCATGACTCCCAACCTCCTGAACATCCTTTCAATTGATTGATAACCTCTGACAGTTGTTACTAATCCCATCAACCACTTAGTGGGTGAAATTTGACCATTCATTAAGTGGGTGAGAATCGCCTAATGAGTTGACATATTATACCAGGTGTTTGGACAATAACCGCTTAACGGTACATGGTACTAAGCATCTATAAATACCCCCAAAGACGTGCTAGGTAGAGAGGTATTTTTTTTACAATAATCTTTTGGCATGAGAAAGCCACAACCTATTCTTGCAGGTGTTTCATTATTCATCGGAGTAGCAGAAGTCGCCTTGCGACCTTATTAGCAGAGCAAGACGACTTCTACTACTCCGATGAATAATTAAAGGTGTTTCTTCCACTAGTTCCCAGTGGTCGTGTGGTACGCTCATGGTACATTAGGTAACTCGTCTGCCCATAGTCCTTTCTTTCTTTCCAAACTTGTTTTCAAATCCCATAATATTATCTAGTTCATACTTCGGCTTGCCCATTCAAATGTGGGTGAGCGACAAAAATGAGTTTGTGGTCTATATGATAACTCGCTCAAAAAGCTTTTAAATTGTGATTGTCAAACTGTCTTTTGGAATGCAAGTCGTTGTTCTAGTTGAAATCGTAAATGAAACTTGCAAGATGGGTGTCATGCAGCTCGATATCACAGCTGTCAGCTCAAAACTTGACCTACTTGAAGATGTGTGAGAGAGAGAGAGGGCAGTTGTCGAGATGGCAGCATACAAGTGAAGACCGTTGAGTACTTTATTCGAAGGGTAAGGCCAAGGGTTTTTCAGCTGAGAGATCTTGTACTAAGGGAGGCAGAAGTAGCTAGGCATCCCCGTCTAAGCTCTAGCTAAATTGGGAAGGACTATACAAAGTAGTTCGTAACCTTGGAAAGTGAGCTACAATCTTACAGATTTAAAGGAGAAATCATTAGGCAGGCCATGGAATGCCAAGCATCTCAAGAAGTACTATCAACAGGCCATCGAGCAAAAGTTTACATGATGTTATTATTTTTAGTCGCTACGATTTTTATTGAATTCCCTAATGTAATGTCTATTACCTGTCATATCCTATTGTAATTATGGGCATTGTTCAATAAAAAGTATGGATGGTGGCAAATGATGGTAAGGGCCAACCTAACTTGGACATCTTGATTGAGTCCTCAAATGTAGGCAAGCTTTATGTTAAGGTACAAACACGATTTATAATTGGTTGAATCACAGTCTTCAAACTTCTCCCAATACATCAAAGTCGCCGAGGGGCCAGGTAGTGAGAAACAAAATAAAATCATTTTATGGTCCTAGCGGTGGGCTTTCAAAACTAAAAAATCGATTAAGGCTCAAAATCACTAGAATCGCACTCTTCACTTCAAAATAGCCTCTTAAGCGATGAATAACAAAACCAAAGGTTGGTTATAAGCTCAAAATTGCCCTACAATGTTAGTCGTGAGCTTTTAAAACCAAAAAACTAGTTAATACTTTAAATTACTAAGATCGTACTCATCACATCAAAATCACCCAAGGGGCTAGGCGGTGTACAACAAAACCAAAAAACTGGTTTTAAGCTAAAAATTGCCCTATGGCGCTAGTGGTGAGCAACAAAACCAAAAGTTGGTTAAAACTCAAAATCACTAGAATTGTACTCAGTACGTCAAAATTGTTCAAGGGACTAGGTGGTAAGCAATAAAATCAAATTTTGGTTAAAGTTCAAGAATCGTCAATTGAAATAGAACTAAAATTCACTAACCAAAATCGAAATTCCATTGACCTCAAGCAATCAACCGTGCAAGATGAGAGCATAGCTTACACAGTCGACCGTCCACACATCAATCCCTAAGTGGCCAAACAAAATGAAGGGTTCAAGAGCAAACTACCTAATTTAACATCTTTGTTAATAGTTTTTATATACTAATATGATATTAGTCTAACCCAACAAAAAGAGGCATAAAATCAAACGTACGTCGAACACGAAGCTTTCTAAAAAAGAATCAATCATAATAGATACAAATACAGGATCATGTCCATATCTCGGACCAGGATAAACTACTAGTCAGTCTAATGACAAAAAGAAATAACATTGAAAAGTACACGTAAGTGAATGATGAGAGATTAGATCACTCTGGGTTTGAGGTCCCTTCATCATCTTTTCGTGGTGCGTTTGTGTATCCAAATGTCTTAATCTGCTTAGTTGCCTTTTACTTCTCTCCATGCTACACCAGAAATCAGTTGTAGCTCGAAGGGTCAATAGATGGATGTTTGATAGTCACTTACTCCTTGGTTAGGGAGATAGAGACCACCATTATTTTTCTCTCGTATGCATTCATGCCACTAACATACTCCAAAGAAGCCTTGTCAATCTCTACGACATCATCTATACACTAGCTGTAGAGGAACGCAGATTATCAATCTCCTTTTCTTGCTCACTAACTCGGGACTCCATCTCCTTATTGAGAACTTTTGAGGCATCGAGAGACTTCTTTGAGGTTGGGCTTTTCTTCTTTAAGTTGCTCGCTTCCTTTCTTTTGTTATCCTCGAGAGTCTTCATTTTCGTTGTTAGAAAGCAAATCACCCTAACAAGTGAAGCTTGTATGGTCAAAACCTGGTAGATAAAAAGTGGAATACAATTGTCACGCAAATTCAAATATATAAACATAAACAAAAATGAAGAAGTAGAGTGAGAAGAATACCCTTCCATTATAGACTGCCAAGACCCTCTCTACATCATCAACTTTGCACCTAGACAAAATTCTAGCATGATCAGGTATGATGCAAGCCTCAACCATAGCAACGTCAAGCTCGCCTTAACCATAGCAACGTCAAGCTCACCCCAAGCTGAAGGAAATCTAAAATTCTTGAGTGGAGAACCATTGCTTTCAGACCTAATCTAGTTAAAACTCGAGCAGTTCCCTCCAACCTCAGGCGGTTGGTCGACTTCCATGGGTTCATCCAATAACTTTAAAGGTCTTTTGCCAATGCACTTTCCTTTTCCCTTGTCTATGCCTTTCTCTTTTTTCGAGGGGACAAGAGACAACCCCTCATCGCTCTCTAGCTTTGGCCCAAGTAGTGAGCTCAAAACTCCCGCCAAGTCGAAGTCCATACTTGCATGCATACAATAACTCTTATTAGGCATAAAAAATAATAAGTGAAGATACACACAAGTTTTAAAGTAAAAACAATAAATGAGAGCCTACCAATGAGTCGGCCGACCCCCCAACATCAACATCTTCCTCATGGCTAAAACTTGAGATATAATGGGTGTAAGAGGTGGTAGGCTAGTCAAATGTTGTATTAGAGAGTTCAAGAGGGGAGAAGTTCGACAAGACTATTGAAAAAGCGAAATTGAGGGTATCTCTAATAAGTATTGAATGGAGATTGGCCTTCCGAAGGTAGAACGAAGAAAAATCGAGTTGTTGGAATTTCTGTAATTAGTAATATGAAGATGAACCCTTATAGTAAAGTAGACAAATGTTGACTTGTGCTCAAATTGTATGTTTTTGTTATAACAAACAATTTATATTTATCTCTAATTCAATCTTTAAATTGATTACATGTTGGCGAAACTTGAGTCAAAACATTGAACGAGAAGTTGTCAATCAAGTAAGCCCAAATGAATATCGATCGAGCACCCATGGAGATAAGCTTTACGATACTCGCGCCAAATAAATCGAAGACTTTGAAACTATATTTATTTTGGCTTGGTTGTAAAGGTAAAGCACTTTAATTCTTGGCAATGCTTTGCAAGCTCAAGTAATGGTTTTCTCGTGGACAACAAAATTTACGTCATGAAAATGTTTGCAAAAAATTATTTTTCAAGGGGAAGTTTTTCAACCTATTTTTGAAAACTATCAAAACTAACTTACTTTGAAAAGTCAAGTAAAAACATCATATAAAATAATTATCGATTGCAAACAAAACAAAAAATGACCTAGACCATCTCTGGTCATCCGGACGTCCTGATGGCGAACTGGATGTTCGATCTGCTAGCAATGGTCGATTTTTTGACCGTTGTGACTGAGGTCTTCAATGGATAGTTTGGGTCGTCTGGTTTGGCAAAAAGTTTGACGTTTTTCAACTACTATAAATATCAACTCACCTACCATTTGAAAAACAACTTTTGAGCATTCAATTTGATACTCATTGAGCTAACATTGATCTCTCAAATTATTTATTATCAAATCGTTTTGCTCTTGAAATTTTTTTGATAAAAATAAATTCTTGAAAATCATTTTATACATCAAAGATTTACACACCTAACTCTTGAGTTTCATTCATTGCTATCTATTAAAGTGTTTACCTACTTCTCTTCTTATACTTAACATTGTATTCATCATTTACTAAGAAGAGAAAATTTCACTTGTAAACTCATCTTGAATTGAGGGTCGTGTTGAGGTCCCGAAAAGCTCAACGTTGTAAAAAGATCGATACTCCTTAGTTGTAAGTCATCGAAAGCGTTGTAAATGATTGGATTGCACCATAAGTCAATCAATACAGTGAAAAGGCCTTGCTCGTGCCAGAGAGCTTAGTAACGGGGAACGTAGATCATTGCATTTGATTGAACCTCCATAACTATATCGTTTAACTCTTTATCACTTTTACTTTGTGCAAATTACGTTGTTTCACTTATTTGCTTATTTGTGTGTAGTTGTCTTCTTTTATTTACCTGCTTATTATATTAAAACTTGAGTTCTTAACGAAAAAGTTTTCATAACCAATTTACCCCCTCTTAGTTAGCCAGTCTTGGGCTTTTAATTAGTATCAGAGCAATGTACTCACATTTTAAAGATTTCACAATCTTTAAAAAGAAACAAAATTTCGTGGCATTATCTATGGTCGAAGCCGAATATATCTTGACCGCAAGTTGTTGTGCACAAGTACTATGGATGAAACAAACTTTTAATGATTTTCATTTATGTTATGATCATATTCCTATTATGTGCGATAATACTAGTGCCATCTACTTGTCTAAAAATCTCGTTTTACACTTACGAACTAAGCATATTGAAACTAGACATCATTTCCTCAAAGATCATGTTCAAAAGGGCGACATCACGTTAGAGTTTGTCAATATGAAAACCAATTAGCCTACATCTTTACAAAACCTCTTGCACTCGACCGTTTTACCTTCATTAGAAGAAGTTTAGGCATAATCGTGTATTATTGAAATTATGTGCTCTTATATGTTCCTTTTTTGTACTTCAAGGTGATCCGATGAGGAATCGGACGTCCGGATCGGCGTCCATTTGGTAGAAAGACTTTCTGCCAAACCAGAAGTTCGGTTCAGCACCTGTGTTATTATAAGTCGCGAGTTAGCTTCATTTTCTTCACTTTTTCACCTTCTTCCACCATTTTTCTTCCCAATTCTCTTCTCCATAAACAATTTTCACACCTCAAAACTTCAATTACCCATCACTTTTACATCCCAATTTTTTCACAAAATTTCACTTTTCATATCCAAATCTTCATTTTCACTCAAATTTTTGAACCCTATACTACAACAAACACACCTTCGTTTCTCACTCATGGCAAGCTCCAGAAGAAAATGAAAAAGCCTCAAGAGCATGATACGACGCTTTCCTCCACTTTCGTCTGATGAGGAAATGGATTTAGAACCCAAGGTGCTGGTTAACCCTTTTTGTAAAATTACTCCTTCTAATTGGTAAAAACGTTAATTTTATCGATTTTACCATTAAAGCACCTGCATTTCACATTGAGGAAATTTTTGAAAACATAGGTTGGATTTCAATTGTCACATTAGAAGAAAATGCATACTCACGTCTTATGCAAGAGTTTTATTATAGCATGGTAATTTCACATTCAAATGAAATTTATTGTTTAGTTAAAAATAAGTGTGTTGTTATAAATCAAGCACTCATTCGTGACCTCTTGGAACATGAAGAATGTAGCACTAAAATCTTTTTACACAAAAATCATTCCAAGCTCGACGATTATACCCCTACCGAAGCTTGTCATCGCGTTATCGGGAAATTTTTTGAAAATATCACCAAAGTTAGTGTACATCAATTATCTCTTCCATGTAAGGTATTACACAACATTATTGCAAATGTCGCGACTGTTGCGACTACGTACCATCCAGGTGCAGTTCTTGGCTCAGACGTGGAGACCCATGGTGGCGGACCACCTGGGCTGGGTGCGCCATCACCTGGTGCACCAAGCCCAGCCATGGGTCCCCTCCAATTTGGCTTCAATCACCCTCAATCTGGACCTAAATCGTGCGCTAGCGAGAACTCGCGAGTGGAGCAGGTGCAATCAGCTAATTTCGGTGCAACCCAGGCCAACCATGGTGGCGCACCACCTGGGCTAGCCCTCTTCCCTTAGTGCACCCAGTCCAGCCTTGGGTCCGAGCCAATTTCACTCCAAACATGGTCAATTGTTGGCTGCCTTCAAGGTATTATGCGAAAAATTCAATGTTCAAGATTTTAATGATTTTCCACCGCCCCAAATGGTTAATTCGTTAGGGAAAACTTCAAATGATGATGGTATAGTTATGGGTCAACAGCAAATTGTGCCAATTAATGTTCTAAATGATGAAATTAAATCTTCACAAGTGCTTGAATGCGATGTTGATTTTAATGCTCTAATTGGTAACGATGTTGAGGTTTTGGCAACAAATTCGGCTTGTACTAATGTTATTGAAGGTCCTACGATCATAGGTAAGGTGTCAATTGGTAAAATTGATGATCAATTGAATTCCAAACCAAGTTCTACACACATGGCTGATAATGTGGCAGACCTCACTGCCAATTTTGAACATCATTCTCGGCTGAAACTCAAAACCGATGTTGATGCCTCTCTTCCTACCAACGAACTTCAGAATCGACCTCAACATGCCCGTAAAATGGGGACCAATACTCATCCTCCTCCTATTGCCGACACTCGTTCTGCTCCGATCTCATCTAGACCATCCATTACTCCTTTTGGTGTCCCAGTTACTACCCAGGCTCCTAAGTCCTATGCAGCTGTTGTTAATAACAAACCTATTGTGACTTAGGCTAATAGGAGTTAGAGGAAATCTTTTGCTTCGGTTCTTCGTGCTCCCCAGGAATCTAGAGACCATATGCTGGTTTTTAAAGAACCATACATCCACCATGTGAGCCTGCAATATTTTTTGAAGAATTTGATGAACTATTCCTAGCAGAAGCCTACAGGTTCACACTTGTAGGAAAATTTATACATCGCAAACCCTCCATGGCCATGGTACTTGAGAACTTTATGCACTTTGGATTTATTAGTGATTATGAAATTGGCTTAATTGATGATGTACACATTATTATACACATGGTACACAAGGATGATTACTCACGATTATTCCTCAAACCCACTTGGGACATTGATGGGTGTCCTATGCGTGTCTTTAAGTGGACCCCTAGTTTTAGCCCACAATTTGAGGCTCCTAACTCAAACCCACTTGGTATATTGATGATTGTACTATGAAGGTTTTCAAGTGGACCCCCAATTTTAGTCCTCAGTATGAGGTCCCTATTGCTCTTGTTTGGGTTTCATTGCCCCTACTCCCTATCCACTTTCACGCTAAGAGCGCACTATTTGCTATAGCTAAGGCCATCGGTCTTTCGCTTCGTATCGACGAAGCTACTTTTGATCTTTGTCGACCCAGTGAAGCGAGAGTCTGTATTGAGGTTGATCTAGAATGTAAACTCCCTGATCGTGTATGGATTGAAAGGGAAAAGAGGAGAGGATATTGGTAGCCCATCATATATGATAAGGTGCCTTACTTTTGCTTCAGATGCAAACATTTTGGACATAAGGATGATAAATGCTCTAGTGGTTCGTATCCTGTTCCACCACCTAGGGTACCCATAGCTGTTGAACATACTTCTAGGGCTCCCCCTATTTTGGCTAAGGATAGGGGTAAGGCAAAGAAGACTGCGACTCTGCCTCGCCAGAGATGGACGCCGGTCAAGCGCAATCAGAAGAGACATGATGGTACTTCCGAGAATATTACTTCTACTCCTCTCAATATCCCGGTTACCACAGTTACTGCCGAATCAGACAGTTACTACTTTCACTGCCCCACCTGCTACTAGTACCGCTTATCTATATATTCCTACCTCTTATCAGTTGACAGTTGTTCCCGCTCGAGCGAGTCATCATAGCCAACTAGTTTCCACATTAAATGATCAACCTGTTGCTCAATCTTCACATCCGATCAGCACTCTTACCATGATTGATAGTTATATATACTTTGATCCTCTTTTAGAGGATATGTTGAAGAGTCCGCGGGATTCGATTGGTTTGGAAGTGCTAGTTTCACCTACACATTGCCAATAGAATTTGAGGGCTTTCTTATCTTTAGATCAGTCCGATTCTAATGTTTTTTTTCTCATATTGAAGTTCATCATCAAGGTCCATACCGTCGTTCTTCAGCTGATAACTTGGTAGGCATGACTAGTAGGACCGATGAGGATGGTTTTATCCCAGTTAGTCGAAAAAGAAATGCGAAAGCCGCCAATACTTCATTTCCTAGGATGGGGACCAGGAGTCGATCACAGGATACCTCCTCACGCACATCCAGATGAGTACCATCATATGGAATGCGAGAGGTGTAGCGAGTATAGCTACTCGTCGGCGCCTGAAGAAACTTATTCAGCTTCATCAGGT
>CAIGRS010278702.1:0-15440 GCA_903798395.1 Fraxinus floribunda
TATTTTATGCATTCAAAAGAAGGGAAATAGATTCTACAAGGTATAAATCATCGTAAGGTTCGATAGGGGATAAAAATACATCGCTATGCTTTACGTGAATCTCTAAGTGTTTATAAAACGTTATACATTCTTGTATATTGCATTTGTCGTAGAAATATAATCAAATGGTATGTGAGAATATGTTCAATTCTACTCAAAAGAGATTATTGGATAAGTTAGAAACATTGATTCTTCAACCAATTCATCGTGTTATCGAATTGTGAAATAGAGGTTAAAAGTGATCTTGTTTGGTGATTCGAGATCCTAGTGCGCTTTTCATTCATTAATTTCAACAAACTTTTCCATTCAACATAATTTTGCATTCATTTAGTCACACTAGCTTAAATTGCATTTTAGTCATAAAATCCAAATAAAATAATGCTTCTTGTACAATGTTGGGTTACAACCTCTCACAAGGGAGGTGGGGCCCACTATTATTTTAATCGTGAGCCCACCTTTTTTATGAGTGGTTGTAACCCAATGTTGTAACCCAACATTTTACATGTAGCGAGATTGAAATCCAAATAACCAACCATCTTGAGTTTAATAGATTCCGTTAAGGTCTTAATAATAGTAATCAAATCAAATCAATTCTCGTGGGACGATACTCGAAATTTTACAATTTTCACTTTATTACTTGTTAACAAACCGTGCACTTGCGGTGATTTACAAAGTGAACATATTTTCGTGAACAATTTTCTTCGGGACCTTTTAGTTTTTCGACATTTTTCATTGTGTGGTCAAATAGTTAGTTGTACTTTTT
Source organism: Fraxinus floribunda (assembly GCA_903798395.1). Classification (NCBI taxonomy): domain Eukaryota; kingdom Viridiplantae; phylum Streptophyta; class Magnoliopsida; order Lamiales; family Oleaceae; genus Fraxinus; species Fraxinus floribunda. The sequence continues at coordinate 803 of CAIGRS010278702.1, forward strand.
TTTTGAAACAACGTAACACTAATAGCGATGTATACGTGAGAGATGAAAAAAGAGGTGTTCTTGTGGTTCAATATTTGTGGTGGCTACAGGCATCGACAAGTTGAATAATGGCATATATTAGATTTTGATGGAATTGATAAATTTTAGATATTTGGGAAATTGGGAGGAATTAGAAATTAATTAGGGGCAGTTATCTTCGTGTTTCAGTTTTGAGTTTTGAATTTGTTTTATGTTTTGTGTTTTGAGTGTCTGTTTTGAAATTTCTGAAAATGCGTTCTTTTTGCCATTCTGAAAAACTGTTTCCGAAAACATAAAAATGGAAAACGCGTTTACTTTGAAATTTTGAGAAAAAAAAAGTTATTATAAAATAACAAAAAATCTGATTATTAAATAAATTTTAATGGTTTAATATTAATATAGTATTAAATAACATATAAATTTTGAAATTGGTGAAACGTCAAATATTTTTTTCCCAGATATTAAAAACACAACATAAATTACATCTGATAAAACAGTTCAATCGATACGATTGAAAGTTTACGTGTCATAACACAATAAGCAGATACTGAATAGCTTACAAAATAAATCCACGGAGTCATGTATGACGTCTTGAGTAGGCATTCCACATGTGTGTAGCAATTTGATTTCTAACTTGTCCCATTTGAGCTGTTTAGGTATATCTTGGAACATCATATTCTCCTCTGAATACTCAGCGAACAACCTGTCTAAAGCGTGCTTCTTGTTCATTGCGAATTCTTGTTTATAAATGAATCTGGTGTTAATTATCGAGAACGTATAAATGAGGGAAGGAAATTAATGTTCTAGCTCTTGGTGATTGTTAATTTACTTATATTAAGAAAATGTTTTTAACCTATAGTCGGTGTCTTGACTTTGTTGGATCAAGTTTTTGTTGGCCCATTTAGACCATTGAACTTTGAATCCAACCCACCAACTAAATCCATGCCAAGTCAAACAACCTAACTTGCTTTATACCTCAAATAGCATAAGTGGAGCATCGCCTAAGTGTGCTAAACTTGAAAATGTGTTCTGCATCTTTATAGAAATTCAATAATCATGTCATGTCATGGGGTATTAGTTATCACCACAAAAAACACAGGATGGAAACAAAATGTTAGCCATTCATTCATTCAACCTGTCGCAATTCCATATTGAGAGTAAAGATTTCAGCAAAAACCATTCAGTACAATGCGCATTGTTGTTTTCAGCAAAATATTCATTATCTATGTAGCTCAAGAGTACGAAAGATTCATAGATCCTACTTGAGAAATTCCTAAATCTGATTAGTGATGGATCACAATGAACTTGGATGAGAAATTCAAGTTCCTAACGAAAAGCATGGCTGCACCAGCAACCAATTGGTTTGACCAATATCACTTTGGGTCGGACCTAGGCCTTGCTTCCAAGCTGATAAAGCCCAGCCTCAGCAACTAGAATCCATTTCAAATAGTCCTTTCATCTCTTTTTCATGCAAAAAGCAAGATAATAGAGACGAACTAATCCTAGAATATCCCAATGAACCACTAACTTCCATTTTAACCTAACCTAGTTTTAGTCCCGAGTAAAGGTCTAAGCCTCGGATGCCTAAGAGACAGTTGAGAATTTCCAGAGTTAAACAGTGCATTCGGGATAGAAGAGGATGGTTGTATAGCTGTAACAAGATTATACATCCCTTGTTGTTGTATAAGGGACATATGAGGATGGATAGGTTGGTTATGGCCATACCCAGAAACAAAAGGTGGTTGCGAGCCTAAAACAACTTGCTGACATCATGAGGCCTCGTTCTGTAGCCAACCTCTGTCGTGTTCTTTCCATTTGTTTGTATTCTCTCATCAATAAGGTCTCGATTTCTACAAACTGCTTCAGCTTATGCTCTAATCTCTTCAACTGAAAGGGAAGAGGAAGCACGATTGAACTTGTTAGATATCCAGGAATATCATGAAGGCCTAGTATTTAAGAAATATAGTATTTCATTTCCATCTAAAGAATAGAATCATAATAAATGGATTAAGCAATTCAAGGCAAAAACGTTACAACTTCCTGAAATAAAATATTAATAAACAGAATATCAGATGATAATCCATTTGCAAGTAGTAGAAAACTAGAGGACGTCATTAAAAACCTTGAAAGAGAGATACTGACTAATTTTAAGTGAAAGTGTACCTTGTAATAGTCGACCAACTCTACTTATCATGGTCACAAGACCGATTATAGTCAGCCCCGTAAGTCGTTATATTTTAATTCAAGGATGACTAGTAGTTTTAGACATCACAGGTAAATCTGTGATGTTTCTTGATCATATCCTAAGCTGATTCATTAGTTACCATGGATTTTTGGATCCAAATTTTCTGAATTTTAAGGAATCACCTTGCTTTGCAGATCAAAAATCCCAAAGTCAGTCTATATTCTTAACACCAACTAATTTGTATATTCATAATTAGTTATTCTATATTCACCTGAACCACCTCGCTTTGCAAATCAAAATAACAAAGTTAGCAGGTCAGATTGATTGAGGAATCTAAAACCATTTACAACCCCGTAATTACCATTTTCAGATTTATTTCCTTCAGTGTACATCTAGAATACAACAAAAAAATCAAAAGAAATTTCAAATTACTAGCATGACTAATGAACTACATGATAAAATTGGAACTACATAGCACATTCCGTCTTATTTTTCAATTTCTAGACTATTGACCAGATCCAATTGTAAAATACTCTCTCTTTTATGCAGCTTGTTAAGAATATTGAGGATGCCAAAATTACATGGAAGACGATATTATGGTGGTAACAAAAATTTTGGAGGTCGGCCAACGAAAATCATTGACAATACGTATGATATGGGTCAGTTACAAGCATCCCTTTTTTGTTGAGTCACTAGAACTAGCATTGCATTTACTGGAAGGTCTGCAACTAGATGTAAACCACATAGATCTTACTAGCTGAAGTGCCAACAGTAACATCATCAAAAAATCTATCTAATTTCCAATTGAAATGAATCTAAAAATGACAGCAACAACTTGTTAATGATAGCTCTCTCTGAAAAAGAAAACAACGAGGCTGGAGTAGATTTGTGAGAGAAAAGGAATTAAGGGCTACTGATATTATAGCTTTCTATAGGTATGATACATCATTAAATATAGTAGACTTGCATGATTTGGATCTCATCAATTATAGAAGACTTACATGATACATCATTAAATATGAAGTGAAAATCGTATTTATCAGCAAGTAACATTCTTTTCCCAAAAGTACCATTTGTTGCTACGTAGTTGGCGTAGGAAATTCCATTTTGGGATTGAAATTCTCAGTTTGCTTGGAATTGACAATTGTACCAATGGTTAAAATGGAACATAAGGATGAATTTTCTAAAGCTAATGTAAAAACTGAAACCACTCTCTTAATTTAGTTTAACAACAGGAATAGAGATTGTACAGATCTTCAAAATGATAAATCTCCTACATTCTACCAGTCCGTTTAACATCAAGAACACAACTTGGAATTCTGCCTCCACCACCAAACATAGACCCCCAAACAGTGGATTTGATGCACAAGGCTAAGTCGAAGGGATCCAATATCGTGGAAATCAGATTGGATCACTTGAAGATTTTCAACCCTCGCAGTGATATCGAAAAAATGATCAAAGTCTGTCCTCTGCCCACCCTCTTCACATACATCAACTCTAAATCGACGGTTTTAGTAATTTAATATTTTCCAATTAATCAATGGTGGAAAAGTCAAGGCTTGGATGGAAATCTACAAAGTTGTTTTACACTGAAATTCTAAAACTCGCTTGAGCCAAAGTATAGAAACTGGGTTGTTCTAAAAAGTAGGGCTGATGTTAAAATGATAAATTCAATTGAAGTGACTGTTCTATTATTAAAGGTGCTAGTTTAGTCATAATCCTAACTATTGCAATCATAAATTAGCTTCAGTTGTTCAAATACTTGTACCAAGTTATCGAAGTTTGGATGAAAACTCAACGAAACAAGATAGTCACCAAAATTTTCAGCAACTCTATCAGTTTTTACCAAGGCAAGGTAATTCTGACATCTGAATGAGTTCTTAGATAGTTATTTTAAGCTGTCAAAATTCGCTCCATATATATGTTTGAAATTTTAATATGCATGTTATAAAATTCTGTTTCGGGGAGCTTTGGAACATATGAATGATTATGTGCATTACATCTTTGCTTCGGGAAGTGGTCTTTTGGTTAAAGAACTAAAACTTGGGCATGAAATGCAAGAATTTGGCCATGAAATAGAGAAAATGATAAGAAAGGAAACTTAAACATGAAAGAAACTAAAATATAGCACTATAGTCGGTTCTAAAAGTCATGAAAGGAAAGAAATTTAACTATGGAAAAAAAAAATTGGGTTAGCTTAAGTTTTTCCCTGATAGCAATATTCTTGGTCTGCCTGCACAGCGTTTTTCTCGCACTTCAATTACAGGTCCATTGTCCATAACTTTGAACTCTGATTGAAAGTTAAATTTCAAGAATTTTGCGGATGTTGACCATTAAAAATGGATTTGCATTTGTTAAATGTTGAACTTTTACTTTCTAAGGAAGGAAAGTCTTCAAAAATTCTATAGAAATTTTTATATGAAACCAAGATAATAACCTTTCAGAAAATTATAACAATAGGGGGAATGCACCTTCTTTTTCTTCGTAGAACAAATGTGGAAGCAAACTGACACATTCTTAAAATTATATGTCTAGATTGTATAAAACTTCATTTTATCTGGTATAAATTGTACAGATGTCTGTCTAACCATCATAGAGATCAATACTTTGATATTGTTGTATCAATCTAGTTATCCTTTATATGTTACTTCAAATTTGTTGTCACTAGGCTATACCGCATTTGTGGTGTTCTATGAGTATTCCAATTTTTAAAGCATAATGGAACACAGAAATTATTACCTTGATCCTTCAAAAAATAGATTTAGGACTAAGCTATTTCTAAAATTTGAATCTGTCTTAGCCTCGCATAAAAAAGAGGACAGTGATGGTTTGTTATTTTTGCTTAACACTGCACCGTTTATAATTACTTAACATCTTTTATTCCTTTTCATTATAATGTGTGAAATTTGAATGTCTTTTATAACCGCTTTTTGCTTTGTAAAGGCTTACTTTTATTAGTTCTCGTGCTGAGCATAACACTTGCGAACCATTATCAGAGACTTGTATATTGCTATCTTATACATAAACCACGGAAATTATTCATTTTATGGAAACTTCTGATCTTATGTTTTTGCTAGACCATTATGGGAAGGTGGTCGATATGCTGGTGATGAAAAAAGTCGTTTCGAGGCACTTCGATTAGCCATGGAGTTGGGAGCTGATCACATTGACATTGAGCTTAAGGTGCCTTTTCATTCATATTAACGATGTCTGGATTATAATTATTTGCAGTGCAATTAATTCTTTTAGATAAAGTTCAACAACACTAGAAGACAAGTTCTATTCTCAATAAACTTGGAGCTGTGTTGGTTAAGAGACCGACGTTGGATGTCTCTAAGCTCATTCATGATTAAAGCAAAAATACAAAGAATCAGTGTTCAACTAGCTCTCATCACTCCTCATTGGGAACAAAACTATTTGTTTTAGAATTGTCAACTTCAACAAGAAACTGAGCATGAAGCAATTTCTTAGAACCTATGGCATTTGTTGTCCCGTAAGAATGTATTGTATCTAACAAAAAGCTAGAAAATTGCATGCAGTATTTGCAGCATTATGCTGTATGTGATTTCAGATGTCTTTTATATCTTTGTGCTTATATTCTATTGAGAGCAGCTCGACACAATCTTATAGTGCTATTTTGTGAAGGCTGCACATGAGTTCAACGATTTTTTGCATGGAAATAAGCCTGGAAAATGCGAAGTCATTATTTCTTCTCACAACTATGATAACACTCCACCGGTTGAGGACCTAGGAAACCTGGTTGCAAGAATTCAAGCCGCTGGAGCTGACATAATAAAGTTTGCAACAACTGCTTTGGATATCACAGATGTGGCACGTGTTTTTCAGATAACAGTTCATTCCCAAGTAAGAAGCTTTATTAAATTATTAATTATTGATTTATAAAACTTTTTCATGCAAACTAGTTAGATTATGCAATAAAGATCCACGATTGTAAAGGAGCTTCAGTGTGTGAATATGCAAAATAAGTTCTTTCCCCTAGCCAAGCAGTTTTGGATAATAAGATGCATATGGTTATCTTCTCCTCACCAACCCCCCCACCCCCCAACAACACCACACACACAAAAAGTAAACAAAAAAGAAAGAAGAAAAAGAAAAATAGTATAAACTGGTTGATAACAGACTAAGGTACTATTTCTTTGAGTCTGTGTATCCTAAAGGGTTTTATAGTTGTAATGCCTTTTATAAAGTTAATGTGTGTAGGAATATTATATGTACTTCCAGATGTACTTCTTTTCAGTATACGTGCATAAATATCTATTTAATCTTCAGGTACCAATCATTGCAATGGTAATGGGAGAGAGAGGATTGGTGTCAAGAATACTCTGTCCAAAATTTGGTGGATATCTCACGTTTGGTACTCTAGAGGCAGGACAGGTATCTGCTCCCGGGCAACCGACAATAGAGGAGTTGGTTAATTTGTACAACTTTAGACTGTTGGAACCTGATACAAAAGTTTTTGGGATTATTGGGAATCCTGTTAGCCACAGCAAATCTCCAAAATTATACAATGAAGCTTTCAAATCAGTTGGCTTTAATGGAGTGTACCTACATTTGTTGGTGGATGACGTTCCAAAATTTTTCAGGACATATTCCTCTCTGGATTTTGCTGGCTTCAGGTCAACTCTTAAAGCATATTAATTCTTTTGGAGATCAACGCAATGCTCCATTTGTTCGTTCTTTCTCAATGTTCTAATTGTTCTCTCTCTGTGCGTGTGTGCTTATGTGTGAAATTTCTCTATGCTTTAATTGTTCTCAGCCATGATTGGAGGTTCCATGGAATTGTTCATGATCAAAACTAGCTTGTGTGAGAACCCTTCTTCAGACTCTACTTTTTCGATTTCCAACTCACTTCATATTTTTAATTAACATGTGTATGGTGATTTACTTGTGACTTTTGCTGGATTAATAAAGCCCTATTTTGCATTTTACTCTTATCTGCTGATTAATCAGTTTTTATATTTTCTGTGTCTGCCATTTCTTAAGAAGGAATTCGGGGTAGTTCATATACTGGGTTTAGCTATACAGTGAAAAAAAGTGTTGTGCTATGTTTGGCAGCATGAAATTGGACCATAGAAATTGATATAAGAAAAGTTGTTAAAAGAAAATAAAAAATTCGATCTTGAGGACCTAATTTCATGCTGCATTGTCTCTTTGAAGATAATGAAATGCTTTTAAAGAAAGCTTGTGTTTGTCAGTCAAAGCACGGTTTTCCTGGTTTATATGTGTGGGTAAACCTGTGAATTAAGTATTTTCTATAAAAGGTTAGGGAGTGAAAGTATAATTAACAACTTGTATCAATATACTAATCAAATAAGGAATTAGTATTGCAAGTTGAATTTACCTCTATGCTGAAGAGTGTTGTATCTGACATTACTTATTAGTTAATGTATTTAGGTTTTGGTTTTCTATGTCAAGCTGTGTGTAGCAAAGTTTACGTTGCTCCTCTATATTTACATACTGATTTATTGATGAAAAATGATTTAATATTCTCCTATGAGTTTTTCTATTGGTTGCGGGCTTTCTGCTTTCCTATGGTAGTCTAGCTGCAGCCTCGCCTTAAACAACTTGTGAAAAAATTTCTGCACATATTAGGCTTCAGGTCAACTCTTGAAGCCTAATATGGTTAATTCCTTCGATGATCAACGTATCGCTCATTCTTTATTCTTCCATGCTTTAATTGCTCTCTCTCTCTCCCCGTGGGGGTGTTAATGTGTGCAATTACTTCTATCAATTTTTCACTTCGCTTCGTGCTGTTTGAGTTTATGTATTTTCCTTTTCATTTTCTATATATAGGCTCATCAAACCAATTTACCGGACTTCTTTTTTCTTTCTTTTTAAGTTCTATTTCGAAACATCTTTGTTACATTTTATCGATGCTCCTGTCCTGAATAGCTTTATGGCACATTGATAAAGAGAAAAATTCATTTTCATTTACTAAATGTTGAGATTAATTCCTACAGCGTCACAATTCCTCATAAGGAAGCGGCACTTGCGTACTGTGATGAAGTTGATCCTGTTGCAAAGGTAATTGGTGATAGTGTCATGCTCCTATACCAACACAACAATCATGATTGTCAATGTCATTAAGGTACTATTCGTTTGTGTGTTTTTTTTATCAGTCAATAGGGACAGTTAATTGCGTCGTCAGGCGCCCTGATGGGACGTTGTTTGGTTGCAATACAGACTATGTTGGTGCAATTTCTTCCATTAAGGATGGCCTTCGAAGTTTATTCTATGATTTACTATCTTAACAGAATTGCTTAACGTGAGTAGAAGCTGAGAGTCAGAGCTATATGGTTTTACAGGTTCGCGAAATGGCTCTGCGAGAACAGGGTCGCCCTTGGCCGGAAAACTGTTTGTAGTCATTGGGGCTGGTGGAGCAGGCAAAGCACTTGCGTACGGTGCAAAAGAAAAGGGTGCAAGAGTTGCAATTGCTAATCCCACCTATGGTTAGATTTCCGTCTGGCTTTCCACCTTTTTTCACTTTTGGCTTTAGCCTTCGTATATTCCAATTAAAGCTGATACTGGTTGCCAATTTTCTGACAAAGTTTAATATTCTCTCTTCATCAAGATCGAGCTAGAGAACTTGCTGACGTTGTTGGCGGGCAAGCTTTGACTATTGCTGAGTTAGATAATTTTCATCCAGAAAAGGGAATGATACTTGCAAATACTACTTCTATCGGGATGCATCCAAAGGTCAATGACACACCTGTTTCGAAGGTTAGGAATCTAATCATGTTCTTCATTCATTAAGTGCTCTCAGTAGCGTCTATTTGTCTCGCCACTTCAACAATGTAGTCCTTTATTGAAAGGGTCTATTTGGTACACGCTACAGGTCTGGATTGGACATTATAATGAACAAGATTTTTATCTTTTCTCTCTTTCTTCTCTTTCAGTACTGTCTAGTGCTGTCCATTCCAGTTACCAAATCATGCTATAAATTCTATGATTTGGTTTGAAATTCAAGAATTTTAGGAGAACTTCAACTTTTCAAGCGGAATCGTGTTATGTTGCTAGAAATTATCCAAATGTTCTGCTTTTGCAGGAAGCTCTGGCTAATTACATGCTAGTTTTCGATGCTGTTTACACTCCCAAAATCACGAGACTTCTGCGGGAAGCAGCAGAATCAGGAGCCCAAATTGTCACAGGAGTAGATATGTTCATTGGACAGGCATATGATCAATACGAAAGGTTTACTGGTTTGCCAGGCAAGAAATTTATACTAGCTTCTTATGTTTCCGTAGAAAAAGGCATCATTTCATTTGATCGTCCTGATTATTTGTCTTCCAATTGCAGCGCCGAAGGTACAATTTAAGAAAACCATGGAAAATTAATAGACGGGAAGGCTAGTTCGGCTTCTCCAGGTTGACTATTTATATCATCTGACAGCATTTGCTTTTCTTCTTCGGCCATTCTTTTTCGTATGCAGTATTAGATGATACTGATTGACAATTTCCTCCCTTTTTGTTGTTGTAGTAGTTTCTGTTTTGTTCTTCCACTAAAGGAAATCATTGTATGTGCAATTGTAAACCATTGAAGTTTTGTTATAATACTTTTCAGTTCTTTTAATGATTCATGAACTCTATTCCGAATAGTGCTCTTTTTATTCTACCAAATTCGATCATTTTTTCTGTAATTCCTCCTACGTTGTCTCCTTCCAGCGGATTTCGAAGATGAAATTATGTTATTAACTTATAATTGATTTAGAGAAATCCATGAATGCAATGAGTACCCTGTCATACAAACTAAAAATCATGAAGCTGAAATCAATAAGTTGAACATGAGCCGAGCTCGCTAAAGAAGAAACAAACATTGATATTATATAAAGGGTCCCTCTACCCATGGCTACAAAGTACGGAGTTTTACCATCAATCTAAAAGCAATTTTTGTAACGAGTTTTAGTTGTATTTTACATCGTTACAGAAATGTGTGTTTGCAATTCTTAAACCCTAAACTAACTCTAATAACCAGTTGTATATGGTAATTACGTGACATTAAATGATATATTTATTTAAATGTAAAATAACGATATATTTATTTAAATGTAAAATAACGTTACTCATTGAACCATTTACTGCCTTGTAATAACCTATAATTGTTCTATCAATAATTAGATATAATTGTTCAACAAGAGTTGTTTCAACATTTTTGCCCTTCCCCCACTAAAATTCTTGAAACTGCGCTAGATTTGGGGTAGCAGAAAATGAAGTTTCTAGATTGGTACTTGAAGATTGCGTTAGTTTCAGCCACGATTGGGGGTTCCATGGAATTCTTCATGATCAAAACTGGCTTCTGTGTGAGAACCTTCTTTCTCACTCTGCTTTTTTCGATTTTTACTCACGTCAGATTTACTGGTGGTTTACTTTTTACAGTTTTAATGGATTAATAAAGCCCCATTTTGTATTTTACTTAAATCTGCTGATTATTCAGTTTTTATACTTTTTCTGTATTGTGTGTTCTTAAGAATGAATTCGGAGTGGTTTATGCTTATTTTGGAAAATCAGTGGAAAGGGTAATTTCTCGATCTGTGTTTGGATGTTTTACTGGATTAATCAAGTCCCATTTACAGCTTTTACTATTTTCTGAGTCTGCGAGTTCTTAAAGGAGGATTTGGTGTATTTTATATGCTCAATTCGGCTAAACAATCAAAATAGGAATTTATTGATGGTATGATTGGCAGCAAGGAATTGCGTCACAGGTATTGAGATAATAAAAGTTGTAAAAATTAAAATCAACATGAATCTCTGAGGCTCGAAATTATAGCTATTGTTGTCTCTTCGAAGATAATGAAATGCTTTTTCTGAAATCTTTTACGCATGAGTCAATTAATGGGTTTCGATTTTTGTTGGGTTTTCTTGTGTTCTGTATTCTGTGAGTTTAAGTATATTCTATTCAAGATTAGGGAATGCAAAATGCATAGTTAACAACTGAAATTAATACATTAAATCAAATTAAAGGAATTAGATTGCAAGTCGACTTCCCCTTATGATGAATAGCATTATATCTGATATTACTTATTGATTCGTATTGTCTAGATTTTGGTTTTCTATATTGAGCTGTGTGCGCGCGCAAAAGTTTTCATTTTGTGGAGTATCTGCATCTGTACTCCTCTTTATATGACCAATGAAAATGACTGCAACATTCTCCGATGAGTCTCTTGCAGGGGCGGGCTTCCCTATGGTAGTCTGGATGCATCCTCGCCTTATATAGTTTCATCACGAGCTTCCATTGGTTCACTTCACCCATAGTACTAAACCTAATATTTTACGTCGTTCACTATCATTTTAAGCATCTGAAATTTCTGTAATAGCAGTATGCTTCTTTTGTCAAGTTTTTTGGTTTTTAGAGAGTATTATAACTCTGGTATGTGTCCTCATTTGCCTTTATATTTGGATTTGAGCAGATGATAAAGTGACAGTTCTTGAGTCAGAGAAGAGGGCTTGGGAGAATTCTACTGAAGCTCAAGCTGTTAGAGAAGCTCTAAATCCGTGGAGAGATCATGATAAGCAAGCAAGAAAAAGTTCCTAGCTCATTTTGTGAAGGTTTGGCATTCTTGTTCCTTTGGAGTACTATTAGATTGCATCTTCCCTTCTCATAATTAGATAACTTTGGCCAAAAAACGAGCTGATTAATTATGCCAGGAACATATCACTTAAATGTCGGGCCAGAGTCATTGGCTTGTTTTCAGTTTTCTGATTAATAAGCCATCCAGCATCATCCTGGACACCATACCACTGAGTAATCATCTCTATTTTACCCCATTGGGTACTGTAGGGAAGCAAAACAGAAGGGCCTTCATGGGCATAGAAAATTCCATTACCAAGAATAAGAGTGTATTTCTTTTCAATGTCTGGAATAAGCAACCCTTCCCATAATGTCATGGATTGATTTTGTGAATGACGCCAAATAAGTACTATATTGTTCTAACTCGTGCCCTTTTGTACATGGGCAGTATATTGTGGTTCTTTCTCTCGTGTTTTTTTTTTCTCAAGGTGATTTGTGTTTTGTACTATATGTACAAAAGATAATGTTATAGCGAAATTTAGGGACTAATTTTAAGTTCCATGCAGTATCTCACAAAGATGATCAATGCTTATAAATCACTTTTTGGAGTGTATTTACGAATTACCTATACTAATTCTCTTTTGTTGTCTTTGCAGAAGTGAGCTATTAGTATTAAACAAAATTATCAACTAAAGAATCAGAGGTTTGAGATCAGTGGAGCTCGACGCCAATTACTCTCGTGCTTTTTGGTGCCTTGATTAATGCTTCACACGATTATTCTGGAGTTTCTGTACACGACTGCAATTCTTAACTTGGATGCACAATAAGAACTTTTTCGTGGTTTTCATGGGTTAATGTTATTTTCACTTCTTCATTACGACAGTAATACAAATTTCCTTGTCTTCATCTTTGATGCGCGAGGAATTAAATAAAAAATGGCAAAATTAGATTGTCATGGTAGTTCGTTTTGGTTATTAGTCTGGAATTATGTTGATGATTCGTTGTTATTCTTTAGCCGGGATGAACTCCTTCACTTGAATGATTTGCTACATTGTATGATCTCTTGAAGTTTTGGACATGATAGGTGGTAGTACGTACGGCAAGATTACCTTTTAAATTCAAATTTGTTGTGGAATGGATGATGGAAAACCAGCATGACCTCTTTTCTTTCTGTTTCCTGCGCGCATGTAAATTGAGGTGGACTGCGTAGCATTGGACTATGTCGAGGAAGTTAAATCTTATTAATTATATTGTCGGGTTGTATCTAGTATTGTATACCAAACATACCTTGGAAGTCTTGATTGCTTTCTTCAGAAGGATTAAATAATCTAAGAAATGAAAGTGAGATGTATGTTTTGTCTATGAGCCCGGTAATGACTTAGAGGTAGGTTAAATTTAAAGGTTTTTCGTGTTTAGGGACTTGGTACATTGAGAATCAAAGAGAAAGCTATACCTTTCACTTCCGGTCTTAAGAGAGATTAAATGCGTGCTTGGCATGCAGTATGAGCTGAAAAAACACTGACAATATAATGAATAATATTGTAATATTTTTTTTCCTTTTTAAAAGTGTCGATAAAGGGGTAAGTACCATATTGAATGCAATTCAGTGTTTAGTTGTTATTGTTGAGTTAACCAAATGTCAAAGATAAGCAAGAAATGAGAATAAAGATGAACCAAACAGCACCCGTGTGAGGACAAATTATTAGACAGAGAGGTATTAAAAAATCAAATTTTTTTTCTTAAGATTAAACCAAACAGCACCCGTGTGAGGACAAATTATCAGACAGAAAATGTGATTAAATTAACAAAATGACCTCTTTTCTTTCTGTTTCCTGCGCGCATGTAAATTGAGGTGGACTGCATAGCATTGGACTATGTCGAGGAAGTTAAATCTTATTAATTATATTGCGGGTTGTATCTAGTATTGTATACCAAACATACCTTGGAAGTCTTGATTGCTTTCTTCAGAAGGATTAAATAATCTAAGAAATGAAAGTGAGATGTATGTTTTGTCTATGAGCCCGGTAATGACTTGAGGTAGGTTAAATTTAAAGGTTTTTCGTGTTTAGGGACTTGGTACAATGAGAATCAAAGAGAAAGCTATACCTTTCACTTCCCGTCTTAAGAGAGATTAAATGCGTGCTTGGCATGCAGTATGAGCTGAAAAAACACCGACAATATAATGAATAATATTGTAATATTTTTTTTCCTTTTTAAAAGTGTCGATGAAAGGGTAAGTACCATATTGAATGCAATTCAGTGTTTAAAAGATTAAACCAAATAGCACCCGTGTGAGGACAAATTATTAGACAGAGAAAATATGATTGATGTTGTAAAAGGAAAGTTTATTAGGGTCTGTAGTGAATGACACTTACACCCCTGTAGCCCTAGAAATTATTACCATTGTATCCCTGATTCTCACCTATAAATATAGGGCTTTGGTCATCAATAAAATACACACAAGTCCATTGACTTCTCTGATTCTCTTCTCATTTCTCTCTATTTTATAACACGTTATCAGCACGAACNTGCCCCTAGTACCCCTGCAGCCCTAGATATTATTACCATATGTATCCCTATTGCTGCCCTATAAATATAGGGCTTTGGTTCTCATAATAAACTCACAAGTTATAAACTTCTCTTATTCTCTCTATTTTATAACACGTTATCAGTACGAAAGCTTAATTTTTCAAAGTTTTGTGAAGTACAACATCAATTCAAATTACCAATAGATTGAACAAACACCACAACACGAAGAGCAATATTCCAAAGCAAGAAAGAAAAAACAGAATACCAAAAGCCCAATTCTTTAGAGAAGGTAATAATTTTTTTTTTTTACACACAATCATCAATCACATGCACCAAAATTAATTTGGTAACATGTGAATTTTTTTTATATATACAAGAGGC
>CAIGRS010278710.1:0-17327 GCA_903798395.1 Fraxinus floribunda
TGCATTTAACTTGGTTCTAAACACCTACTTGACTCCTATGATATTCTTGTTTCTTAGTTTGTCAACAAGCAGCCAAGTATTGTTCTTTTCAATTGCTGTCAGCTCATCCTTCATAGCCTCTATCCATTCCTTAGATTGTACAACATCATCATAGCTTACTTGTTTCAAAATAACAGAGTTACATGTGGTATAAATGTCTTGAAGTGATCTGGTTCTCAATACTTCATTTTCTAAATTTGTTTCACCTTCAGGTTTAGCTTTATTTTGAATTTCATCTTCATCATTACCAGTATCTTCATTTTGAGAAACTAACCTTGGAGCCTCAGTTCTATCCACAACATTTGACTCCCAATTCCATGAAGCTTTCTTATCAAGCCTAACATCCTTGCAGAAAACAACCTTACTGGTTTGTGGATAATAAACTCTATAGCCCTTAGCATTGACACAATATCCAACCAAAACTCCAGCCTCTACTTTCTGACTGAGCTTATCTCTTTTAACATCAGGTATGTGCATGTAGCACATGCTTCCAAACACCCTCAAATGAGATATGCTGGGCTTAACTCCATACCAGGCTTCATAGGGAGTTAGTTTCTCCAGGACTTTAGTGGGTAGTCTATTTAGCCAATAGATTAAGGTGTTTATAGCTCAGCCTAGAAGACTTTAGGTATATTTTTCTCCAGCAATAAACATCTAGCCATCTCCATTACTGTCATGTTTCTCCTTTCACAGACTCCATTTTGTTGGGGGGAGTACAGAATTGTCAATTGATGTTTAATTTTCACTTCCTCACAAAAATTATTGAACTGATTGCTGGTGTATTCTATGCCATTATTAGTCCTAATGGCGTTGATTTTACAACAGCTTTCATTCTCAACATAGCTCTTAAATTTTTGGAAGACTGCAGGTACTTCTGATTTTGCTTTGAGAAAATAAACCCAACACATTCTAGTGAAATCATCAATGAATAAAATGAAATACCTACTACCATTCAGGGTTGAGATTTTCATAGGACTACAGGTATTATAATGTATAAGTTGATGTTTAGGTTGGGCGCTTTTACCTTGATTTCTAGGAAAAGGAAGTTTGGCCTGTTTTCCTTTTTGGCAGATTTCACAGACACACATAGCATCTCCTATCTTTGGCAAATTTTCCACTAACTTTTGTTCACTCAAAAGCTTAAGTGGAGTATAGTTAACATGTCCAAACCATTTATACCACAATTCAAACTCAACCACAGTGCTAGTATAAGCTTGTAAATTCATGCTTTTCCATTTCAAAGGAAAACTTCTGTTTAAATTTCATATCAAATGTCA
Source organism: Fraxinus floribunda (assembly GCA_903798395.1). Lineage (NCBI taxonomy): Eukaryota > Viridiplantae > Streptophyta > Magnoliopsida > Lamiales > Oleaceae > Fraxinus > Fraxinus floribunda. The sequence continues at coordinate 1,317 of CAIGRS010278710.1, forward strand.
TTAGGTCAACATTATTTTGATCTAGAATTATGTAACTATTATCCTTAAATACTAAGGTATAGTTCTTCTCAATTAGTTGGCCAACACCTATCAAATTCTAATCAATATTTGGAACATACAAGCCATCAGAAATTAATCTCTTACTTGATGGAGTCAGAACCGAGACTTTGCCAATATCTCTAACTCCCACATACTCCCCATTCCCAACCTTTACCCTTGATATGTAGTTATCATTCATCTCAACAAAAAATATCTGCATTTGATGACATGTGATGACTGCAGCCACTATCAAGTAACCATATCTGTTCCTTGCTGCTGACCATTTGATTCGAGGCTAAGAAAAAATGTTCTTCAGCTTGATCTTCAACAACCTTTGCTTGCTGAGTTTCCTTCTTCTCCTTTCGATTTTTGCAGACCCTTTCAATAGGCTCAAATTGCTTATATGACCTACATTGAACACCAGGCCCGAACTAGCAATACTTAGGAGAATGACCTTTTATCTTGCAATGTGGACAATGAGGGTACTTAGTATTCTTTTGTGAGCCTTTTGCTTCCATTTCTTTCTTTTCATTTTGTGGCTTCTTTCCACCAAAATTTGTTTGAGTCCTCTCTTTTGCACACAAAGCACCTTCAACTTGTTCTTCTTGCCCAAACAATCTCATATGTTTAGTAGCTTGGAGAGCATTTACCAATTTAGCCAAGGAAATGGTAGACAAATCTCTTGAATCTTCAAGTGAAGATATCTTAGATTCAAACTTTTCCGGTAAGCTAATCACTACCTTCTCCACTACTCTCTTGTCTAGAAGACCATCTCCAAGTAATCTGATTTGGTTAACCACCTTAATCAACATATCAGCAAACTCCTTCACCATTTCAGAATCCTTCATTTTTAGAGTCTCAAACTCTCTCCTGAAGTTCAGAACCTGCATCTGCCTTGTCCTCTCATTGTCCTTGAATTTTTCCTTCAACCTGTCACATGCCTCTTTTACAGTTTTACAAGTGATTATCCTTGTGAATATGGCATCTGAGACTGCTCACTGAACATAAGAAAGAGCCTTAAACTTCTTGGCTATCTCCTCACTATGTTTCTTTAGCTGGGCTATGGTAGGATTTGCTCTCAAAGGTGGTAGTTCAACTCCAGTCTCAGTGATTTTTCACAAGTCATAGGCCTTCAAGTATGCCTTCATTTTCGCAGACCAGAAGTCGTAGTCTCTCCTGTGAATGTTGAAGGTAAAGTTGCTGAAAATCCATTCGAAGCCATATCACTTTCTCAGCTTTTAAATGAAGGCTTCTTACTGATTTTCTCTCCGTGTTTGCTGATTTTTGAAAGTACCGAATTTGCACACAGCTTACTAGTTTTTACACAGCTTGCTGGATTTGATAGAACTTACCAGGTTTGAACTTTTTGAATTTACACTGAGCTTACCGTATTTACAATGCTCTTACCGGTTTGGACAATTTTTTCACCCCACCCTTCTCCTTAAGTGTTTTTTCGTATTTTTTCGATCCTTCAAAGATCCTTAAGGCTCTAATACCACTATTAGATTGTGGAAGACAAAGAGAAGGGAAACATTGTTCAATTTGTTCACACAATATGGTATTACGCGGCATCCTATCTATATCGGTATGTACTACGTTTTAAAAATGATATTCTATTCACTATTCTACCTACTACCATGACACCATACTTGTCAATTACATCAACTTGTAGTAGGACCAAACTAGTCTAACAAATTACAATAACAAGTGCTAGACCATTAACAAAAAACGTGTGACCATGTAGAAGAAAAAATGTGACTTAACATCAACAAAAGTGTCACACTTAATTCATCAAAACCCTAATCTCAAATTGATTTTACCCCACAATTGAAGCTTGATTGTTGAAGCCTTTCTACAATAAGTATGGTAAACATGAAGATGCATTCACGGAAGGAATGGGCATGACAGCGATGGCAGGCATTACCCATTTGACATCTTCCAGAACTTCAAATTGTAATGGCGAAGGATCAAAATTTGGAGCTTCTATTCAGTGTTCCGGATGTCAAAGAACTGGTATAAAGTTAACAATTAGGCAACTTGGCCCAGGTATACTTCAGTAGATGCAGTATTGATAAGTTGGTTTTATAATGAAGTTATTAGATATCTTTCACTTTTGAATAATTCAGGTACTTTCATAATAGGAGAGTCAAACAGTGAGAAGATAAAATCAATTAGGAGTAATTCAAGTATCACCAGCCAAACCAAGAATGTATATTACAACCAGTATAGGCACCCCGCACCGGTCATAGGCACCATTGCGCCCAACTGGAAGCCCAAAGTGTTTCTCAACCGAGAAAGAGGCACCCCTGCGCCGTGACGATACCAGTCTGCCACATAAGCCCTAAAACTGATGAGTTTAAGGGGAGAACTATAAATACTGCTGGAAGGGTTCAATTAAAGGACTTTGGAGAAGAAATCAAGCAACCACACCAGAGAGAACATCCTTGGAGATTGAGGAATCTACAAATCAAAGAGTTCTTCTTACTCTCTTTCAATATTTTCTATCAATGTTTGAGAAATGTATTTACTTTTTTCTATATCTGTGTGAATCTATATATATGTTTGCGATTTTGTATAATTTCAGGATGTTATCCTTGAAGATGAAAAATCTTGAAGGTTTCATTGTTTTAGTTCTTTTAGCACTTAGTGCAGCTCTTTTGCCACTGGAACCAGCAGAGGCATTTAGCTGTGCCAATATCAATATCCAACTGTAAAGGATTCTTTTGCTTCTTGCTCCTCAATATCAATCAAGTTTCAAGGCCTTTTTGTGAGTGAATCCTTGTTTAACTAGATAACCTAGGGCTGTAAGTATAATAAGCTCTTTGTTTACAACACAATGATGTGTTATGAGTTTTTGAATGGTGAATCAATAATGGGCTTTCTTATAATACGTTTAGTAACCATATTAATCAACCCATAATCTCAAGATAAATTTAGTACAATGAATACAGGGAAAAAATACTTAAAATTCACAACATGATGAGCTCCTTGCTGGAACTCGAACTAAAACCTGAACTGAAACTGAAAATCCATAATGTCTCGTCAAGAAATTAGATATGCATTCATCAATACTTGTACAGGCATCACAGTGCCTTCACAATCCAAAGTAGACTCTATATACACTCCTATTAGCATGCATATTGAAAATAAGTGAAAAGAAATGGATCAAACTTGAAGAAATAGAACATAATTAGTCAGAAATCTCCACAAAAAATCCATTTCATATGAAGACGGTGATCATAAATAGATGCATTACAATTAGTTAAACGTCTGTGCAAGATACACCATCAAAAACAAAATCCAAAAACAAAAATGATGTAAACAGCAATACCATCATCAACCAAAGCCAGCAACATATTTAAACATTTCCTATTCCAGAACTAAACTTTAAGTTCATGTTGCCTTCGAAAAATTCACAGAACTGTTCAATTTTCTTATATCTGTGCAAGTTCCCTATCATCTGCCCATGTTGCTCTAGAACTCGAAGCCGCATTGGTATTTGCTAGTGAGAATTCATCCTCCAGGTCTCGACTATCTGACCTTTCTCACTTCCCTTTCTCTCTATTCTCACACATACATAAACAATACATACAACCACCTAGTATTTATAGGTGTTGATGTCGGTGGATTTAGTTTCTAGATTTTTCAATTGTAGTGGTAAACTTCAGTTCCAGCAGGTAATGTAAGTCTTTAGAATTTTTGGCAGATGTCTGAAAAAATGAAGTTCCCAGATTTATCTAGATTGATAGTGGTAATATAAAATGTATCAAAATGGTTTCTTTTAGACTTTGTTGCCGTTCAAAATATCCAATGACCTTGCAATCTTTATTTTTCTTATAAAAATAGTCCAGAACCAATTGTTCCTTTTATGTACCTTAAGATCTATCTCACTACTTCAAGGTGTGGCTTCTTTGGCTTTTCTATAAGAGGCTTACTATCCTTACTGTGTATGTGATGTCAGGTTGTGTCAGCATCAAGTAGATTAAGCTTCCTACTAGCTATCAATACGTGGTTGCACTCTCCGGATCCTTGCTTTCATTTGTACACAACTTAGAGTCAGTCTCAATTGGTGTTAGTATTGATTTGCCATTGATCATCCCAAACTGCTAAAAAGAAATTTTTGGCATATTTATGTTGACACAAGAATCACCCTTCTTTTGTTCTTTTCATCACAGAATAAAACTAGAAAATGATTTAATCTCCTAGCTCTTTCATTTGAAACCTTTTGGACTTCATCTTCGTCATCAAAAGTGATGATGAGATCATCCACATATACTAGCAATATTGTTAGTTTTACATTTTGCACTTTAACGAATGGGATTGAGTTTGCTGGTGCTACCGAGTATTCACTTTAAAATAAGAATTCAACTATTTTACCCTACCATGCTCGTGGTGCTTGCTTTAACCCATAAAGACCCTTCTTTAATTAACAAACATATCCTCACTTTTATTTATTCTCAAATCCCTTAGGTTGGTCTATGTATATGTCTCGATCAAGTTCACCATGGAGGAACGCACCTTTCATGTCCATATCCATAACTTTGAGCACTCATACCATAGTGATCTTTGCCACTAGACTAAATGTCTCATCATAGTCTATACCATATTGTCACGAGAATCCACGAGTTACTAGCTAGGCCTTGTATATTTCAATTGTTCAGTCGAGATGTCTCTTTACTTTGTAGACCCATTTGTAGAAAATAGGCTTTACTCAATTAGGTATTGGCATCAAATCCCCAACTTTCATTTTCCTTGGAGATATGAACTCTTCTTCCATTTCCTTTTTCCACTCCTTATGTTGGATCGCTTCTTCAAAGGTCTCTATCTCTTTGGTACTATCGTCTTCTTCTACTGCTACGTTAGCATACTTGTGGTTTGGTTTTCTCTGTCTAAGTTATTTTATCAATTGTGATTGTAGGCTCATTTGTACCTCAACCTCTTCTTTTTGACTTGACTGAATATCTTTTTGTATTGTCTGATGCACACCCGTTTACCAAGGACTTTGTATTACACCAGTAGAATCCTTCTCATCGCTTAATTTTTTTGTAGCTTTTGTTTCCTCAGGACTTTGTTGTACTTTTGTGATCTCCTCTTACAATTCGTCATCTATTTCCTTTGAATATGATAGCTACACCTTCTGTGGTGTCCACCATTAAGATGTTTTGTCGCACACCACATTCCTTGACATATAACTACGATCGATTGTCGGGTTGTAACATCCACATCCTTTTCTTTGACTGTCGTATCCCACCAATATACACCTGATTGCCTTTTTTTATCAAACTTGCTCATCAAGTGATTAGGCACAAACACATAACAAACGTAGCTAAAGGCACAAAAGTGACTTACCATTGGCTACATTTTCCACATTTTCTCAAATGGTGACGTAAACTTTGCCTTTGGTTGTGGTAGCCTATTGGTCACATGTGCTACTATCCTCATGCACTCAAGTCAAAACCTTCCTAGCACATTCTTTACATATAGCATTCTTCGACATGTTTCTGCAATGTGTCGATTCTCTCTTTCTACTGCATGATTTTGTTATGGCATGTTTGGATATGTCAATTGATGGTGTTCTCTTAAGTACATGAGAATTTTCCTGTTGTATAATCTCCCCCATTATCTGTGTGCACGTACATAATCTTATTTTTGACTTTTTGTACTTTTTATTTAAACTCCTTGAACTTTATGAATGTCTTCGATTTTCTTTCATAAAGAAAATCCAAATGTACCTTGAGAAGTCATCGATGAAAGTTATTATATAACATATCCCTCGATTTGATGGTTGCTTAACAGGTCCAAACACATCAAAGTGTCATCTCCAATGGTTGATTTTCTCAATAATTTGACTCCTGGTACCGTAGCTGACATACACAACCAACACATACCATGTCATCTTTCATCTTGAGCTGAGGGAGATGCCTGAGCATTAAATTCTTCATCATCACCTATAGTTACGGCCATCTGACATCTATGTACTCCATTGAATTTTACAGCTTCTCTTTATCACTTGTCATGTGGTTGGAACATCCAGAGTCGACAATCCAACCCCTTTGTAGTTTATTCGTCCAGGGAGCATCACCACTAGTGCTAATTTTTCGCTAGAGCCTTTACTGCATCTGCATTCCTTCCCTTAAGTCTGCTTCATCACTACAAGTGATACTATAGCATCCCACTCTTTTTATTGTATTTTTCTTGTTCATTAGAGGTTTCCATATTACCTTCTATTGGCTTTTTTCTTAAATCAACGGTATTTGGCATAATGTTCTCATTTGTTACATACAAAACACGAGTCATTAGTTCATTGGAATCCCTTGGACGGTTGACCACTTTTGTCACGAATTTGTTCAACTTTCCTTGTCACCTAACCTTCTTCATGTTTATTTTCTTTTAATTATTGACTATTTAGTTGACGGGGTTGACCGTTTCTTTTATAACTACATAGTGCTCTTTTTATTGTGACCGCTAACATTTGCTTGGTTAACACTTCTTGATCGACCATCAAATTTTCAGGATTGACCAATGAAGGTTGCTTTAGTGAGCCTTGTATGGCAGCAATAAAACCTCTAAATTTGAGTCCCAATCTATGTATAATTATTTTTCTCATTCTGAACTCCGAAATTTTACTAGTTGTGTCTAACTCATAAATCACACAATAGAGATTTCACTCTATTAAATTATTTACTTATCATCAATTCTCTTTATGTGATCGAGAGCATCTCAATTTCTAGCAATTGCAAGTTCGGATCATTTTTCTTGGGGAATAGTATGGCCAAAGTGTTTCATGCTTCCTTTGGTAAAGTCTTATCTCTTATGTGCTCCAATAACTCTTTCTCGATTGTCATTTTTATAATTAATATATCCATTCCTACTTTAATTCGCTACTTTTTCAGAGCTTTGGCCTCCTCACTCCCACCAACTACTTCTCACAAGAATTGCCCTTGGAGATATGACTCCATGATTTGATTATTGAGCTTCTTTACTCTACCTAACAATTGTAGGTCACTCATTTTGAATTGATTTATCTCATCGTAATCAAGCAAACTTTATGAAAGCTTCACAATCTCAATTTGTGCATGAACTCAAGAAGCCTAAAAAATTTGTTCCCGACTACCTTGCTCTGATACCAAATTTTTGAGTTTGAAACTCAAAAGATTAATTTATTGAGAAAGAGATTTATACAAATGATATTTGGACACTTACACTTACACTCACACTTATTTATTTTAATTATATGGAAACACTCATCACCAAGACACTACACTATATTGTCTTTTCACTTCTCTTTCTCTCTATTATCACACATACATAAACAATACATATAGCCACTTGGTATTTATAGGCATTGATATCCGTGGATTTAAATTTATAGATTTTTCAATTGAGGCGGTAAATTTCATTTCGAACACGTAACGAAAGTCTCCAAAATTTTCAGCAGATGTCAACAAAAATGAATTTCCTGGATTCATCTAGATTGGTAGTGGTGATAGATTCGTGGTTGCATCCTTCAATTGTGATGGAGGTTCGATTTGGGTGTCAAAGTTCACAGTAATTTTGGAGTTAGGAGTTGCAATTTCATTCAATAGAGTGCACATGATGGGATGAGTAATGGGGCGCAATAGTCTAAAGTTCAATGAGTATTGGGTTGCAATATAAAGTAGACTGAATAAAACGTGATCGTACCCGAAGTTTAGTGTGTGTTCAAACGGTTAACTCCAAATATATAACATCTCTAACAGCATAATGTTTTAGAATAGGTGATTTAACAAACCTCATATATTCATTCTTCCTATAAAAGACTAATGTCCTCAAAGTTAAATATAACCAATGGTTCCCTAAGAAAAATGCTAAATGATGTTATTAAGAGTTGAGGTTCCATTATAAAAGTTTAACCTTATTTAGAGGATTAGCCTAAAACCTTATTTGTCTATGTTTCAGTAATTAGTCTGAAAATTTCGTAGTTCGACCCAAACTAAAACTAGAGGGGGTGAATATGTGTAAATGTGGAATTTATTAATATTAATTAACTAGCAGCAAGTCATCAATTAATTATCTCTAGATGATTAAGCAATCAGTTCAATTAACCTATGTTTGAATACCGCAAAATATTTAAAATAGTAAGTAGCGTACGGTATGATCACGGAGAAACCTCAACTGAGTAAAAACTTTGGACATTTTGCCAATCAACAATCCACTATAAAAGATATTAAACTTACAATCTACCAGACTAGATGACAACACATACTATCTGACCTCCTGACTGTAATTCCAACTACTCTCCTGGATTATGTGCTCCTGCACTAACTCTCAGTTGCAATTTCCAAATCTCTCCTAGATTGCACTCTCCTGTAATAACTCTTAGCTTTGTGGAATTGTCTATCTCCATGGATTCACGAAAAACACCACGTTCTTCAACGACTGGAACTCCTGTCACCTTTCCTTGATCTTTACGGAGGAAGTGGTATTTTGGTATTTGGATTTAAGATCTCTCATAGCCAAGAACAATATATTTTGAAATATTAAGGTTGAATGTTTCAGAGGATGAAAAGAATATGGAGGCTATATATTTTCTCATTAATCAAACTTAGAAAAATCGTCCGGCTTTCGGATATTTATAGGTAGGTTAGAAAATGAATGGGCCGTGCAAAAAGCCTTTGAAAAATGAATTAAGAAAAATTCTTGAACAACAATACCACTGGAGTGAAGGGTGAGCAATAGTCGAGCGACAGGTTGTCGCTCGAGCGAAGGCAAGACGATAGTCTAGCGATGAAGTTTTTATTTTTTAAGCTCGAACCAAGTCTTGATGACAGTCAAGTGAAAATCCGCACTGTTTTTCCTTCTTTTTCATTCTCAAACCCTAGACCTAAAATACACAATTTTTACTTATTGCACACTGCTCCTTGACTTTTTAAAACATATCAAATCGTGATTTTGTTCACAGAATAGCAAATTACATTAAATACCTAACATAGTCTATTGGGATTTATCTCTTAATATGTCCATACAAGATGATGATTCGTTTGAACAAATCAATCTTGAAATCCATGTGCTCATTTATTAGTGTTAGTTGGATCGAATTACTCATTGAAACTTAATGACTCTGATACAATGTAGAATTTGAGAAAATAATATGTAATCTCATTTTCATTGTTATATCAAATATAATTTACAATGATTTATTTATAGATTACATAGGAGAAATATATAAAAATAAAATTACTAATCGATAACTATACAGAAAAGTTATCTCCTAAAATTCACCCATTTACAAGTAACTTTTCTAAACTCTTGCAATGCTACTCCAGATTGATTTGATAGACTTTTCCAACCAAAGTAAATTAATCCCTCCAATATGCCCAATTCTAGCAATAGGGAATAGTGGAGTGGAAAACTACAACCACATGATTGGTTCAAAAAGAATTACTTGCATCCACAAGATGCCACCACTTGTGGCATCTTATAAGACATGAAAACACACACCGTAGAAAACCAACACAAGAATATTAAATAAACAAGAAATTCTCTATTGTGTTCTAAACAAGGTATCAACGCCTAATCTCAGTACGATACAAGACATGTGTAAGTGGGACAAGCAGAAGTGAGGACAGACCGATCACGACCACCCTAGCCTGGACGTTTAGTCTTATTAATATCTCTTGGGTATATTGAGTCACTTTGTCAATTCAAACTTACGTAGACAATACACACAATCATTTTGTATTTATAGGTGCTATTGTCGGTAATAGAATTTTCTAGTATGGCGATGCTTCAAATTCCAGCAACAAGAGTCTCCAGAATATTCTTGTAACGCTGCGTTCTTAATGCTTGTGATTATCATATCTATCTTGATTAGTTGCATTTATGTTACATTTACTATTATAATTATTGTAGTCGTGACTAACTATATTGGTTGTAGTGAAATGTACCTTGAACGCTCTAAATGATCAATGCGCCAATTGGAATTATTTATTATAGACAAATAATTAAATACTTGTAAGAGAACTTTTCCTAATTCTACAAAAGATGCAACTTATAATCATTTTCCTTCCATTTTCACTTAACTGCTTAGTGCTCATTCATATTGGAAATTGGGTTCAACACTACTTTAAAGGTATTAAGTTTTGTTTTTTTAAATGTTAGTTTGTCATCATTTTTAGAATTAAATGTCAAATTTATATGATGTAAATTCCACTGCATATTAATTTAATCATATGAGAGACTTTTTATGCCCTTACATGTTTCTGTATATATAAACATGTGTGTACATGAATGTGTGTATATTTAAATATAACATAGATGTGTCGACGTGCATATATATATATAGCCATATCTAGAAAATTCATCTATGAACGTTATAAAATATTGTTGACCATTCCAAGAAACCGTAGGGATTGATCCAGAAATGTCCATATGTATAAGTTCTAAGACGTCTAAAGTTTCTTTGGTTTGAAATCTCCTTTTATTGCTTTGTTTTCCCTTTATACAGTTAACATACATAACATAATTTGTAAAGTCAAGGGGATCAAGAATTTCGTTAGACACAAGTCTTTCAATTTTCTTTTTGGAGATGTGACCTAGTCTCTTGTGCCACAATGAGGCAGAATTCTTGCTGGTTAATTTTAACTTTACACCTCAAGTACTTACATGCAATGATCCATTAAAAGAATCAATCGCATCAATTAAATAAAGATTATCGTAACCGATAAAGAACCGAAACCAACCAATTTTGAATCATAAAATAAACTAAATTTTCCATTCCTAAATGAACAAGAATAACCAGATTTGTCCAAAGCAGAAATAAAAATTAAATTCTCTCAAAAAGATGGTACAATAAATGTCTCATTAAGATCCAAATAAAACCCAGTCTTTAACAATAATCTAAATTTTCTTATTGCTTCTACTATCACCGTCTTACCGTCGCCAACATAGATGTATCTTTCACCACCACTTGATTTTTGGCAACTCAGACAACCCTGCATAGACACACTGATGTAAGTTGTTGCACCATAATCTATCCACCATGAGTGTCTAGGTATCAAAGTTAAATTAACCTCAAAACAAACTAAATGAAGAAAAATGTCTTTCTTGGCATGCCATGCGTGATAGTTGGTACAGACGGTTCTTCTTTTTATGACCCACAGCTCTACAGCAGAAACACCCACCCTCAAATTGTTCATTGTTGTTTCTTTTTCAATGTTGTATCCACATCTTCCTTATCATTTTTCTTTCTCTTGTTTCTTTTGTCCTTATAGTTGGTAGCTAAATGAGAACTTTCTATCTTGTCATACTTTAGTCTTTCCTCTTCTTGAATACAGTGTGAGATGGTCTCATTATGAGTCCTTTTGACAATTGTAGCTCACTGTGAATTGACTGAATTGTGCCGGAAGGGATATCAGAACCAAGTGCACTAACAAGCTTTCATATAACTCCAACTACTTCAGATAAATCCAACTTAAGTGCATTTAGCTTTGAAGCAATATGAGACATTTTCATAATGTACCCTCATATGTTTCCTTTCCTTTTATAGCTCATTGAGATAATGTTTTCCAAAAGTGTACTAGTTTTCAGCCTTTTATTCTTGACAAGCCTCTTCTCAAGGTCCTCGGGTAAACCCTTAGCCGTAGTCACCTTATCGGACATAGTGCCCGAAATGCTTTTGGAATAGCACGCTTTATGACCATCAATCTTATGCAGTTCGATTGTTCCTACTTTTCCATCTCCCTTTTGTTAAGATGTATTCTTATCAGTAAGTGCAGTAGGTTGATCAACCCTTAAAGCAAGGTCCAAATCCATGACTCCGAAAACAATCATTATATTCTCTCATCATGCCTTAAAATTGGTGTCATTAAGTATTAGAATTGAATTGATGCTAGCAGAGATATTGGCAACAGAACCTGAAATTGAGTTAGAAAACGAATAATTGGAAGAGCTCACAATCCTTAATATGAAAATAATAATTTCAAATAATGATAGGGTTCATCACAAGATACCTAGCACAACATCAAAATTTAGTTTTTGAACAGAAATATTGACTTGTAAATGGTACGCTTGGTGTAGTGATTCACCGACAATAAAGAAACATGTCAATCAATAAATCTTTCTTTGGACCAATTTATTGATTACACGTTAAACCAATAATTGCCATATGTTTAATACCACAAGTGTATGTGCAATTCGGCCAAATATTGACTTTCCTTTGGGTCGATCAAATATTCGCATGAATAACACACACAAACACCTTTTAATATTCTAAGTTAATTAATTTCCACAACAGATATTGTTTTGGCAATATGTTGCTTCAATTAACACTTTTGAATATTATACCTATAAAAAGAGTCGTTTTTACCAAAATTTGAATAAGAAAATCACCAAATTTGCATATTTGATTTATTTTGAAACTTTAGGGGCCTAAGGGTTAATAATTCAGAACTTTAGGAATCAAAAATTAATTCTTCGAAATTGTAGGTCAATAATTAATTATTCGAAACTTTATAGGTTCAAAAATTAATTATTCAAAACTTTAGGGTCCAATTTAAACAAATTATAAGATTTTAGGGGCTTAATTACAAAATTCAATACTTTAATGGCTCAAATTAATTAATTTTCAAACTTTAAAAACTGAATTATTAAACTAGGAACTTTAAAGGGCCAATTTGAATGAATTTTAACCTTAAGGGGTTGAATCATTAATGATTTAAACTTAAGGGTCTGAATTGAAGCTCTAAAGTTAAGAGTGTCAAACATTAAAAACTCGTTTTCAATTTTGCAACCCTAACCCAAATATGAAAATTGCAAACAAGGGCCTAAAGTAACCTAATTTTCACCACAAGCCCCGCCCACAAAATCCAACCAAATTGAAAACCCTAAATTTTTTTTATGTTGAGACGTAGGGGCGGTGCTCATCGACACCGCCACCCAAACCTGAAGCAGTGCTTGCCACTGTCGGCTGCAGTAGTGCTTGTCGTCGCTACACTGCACAACGTATCAGTGATGCGCCTCGCGAGCGGGGCTTGAATTTTTTTTTAAAAGAATTGAAATTCTAGAAAACGGACCAAATATTTTCAAATTTAACAAAATTAATATTGAAATCGTTAAATTTGAAAACAATAAAATTATCAAGAATCAAATTAAAATTTCGATTCTCAATAATTCAATATGAATAGACTCTGATACCACTTGTAGAGAGAATACTTTAACGTGATAATGATTGTTCATGTTGGATCATCAAGAATTTGAAAATCGAAGCGGAAGCGTACATGAATCAAGCATGATTAATGTAATGAACATGTCCTGCGGTTTTAGTCTTACTCATCAATACATTGTTCCTTTATATCTCTCGAAAGATGGGAGTATGAATGGGAACTTTTACTTACTTTTTTAGAGAATCAAAAGTGCAGCTAAGAAGCTAATTTCTCATAAAACAGTGGTAGCAAAAGCAATTTATAGCAGAGATTGATTACACAATTACTAGGGATGGGATTGAATATTGATTTAGCTCCTTCGGAAAATTTATAAATGATATATATAAAAAAATAGTAGTGGGTCTCATAAAATGTATGGATAATAGCGAGTAGTAATTGTGAATGTATGGTTAAAAATAATGCTGATTTTAACTGAATTTATAAAACACTCATAAATTGCGTGCCAAATGGAGGCTTAATAGGTTTCTACTCCCTGGAAAAGATTGGATGATCCTTCATTGTAACTATTCTTACAACTCGGTATCAGATGATTACTGTTTAGTAAAATCATGCAAGCATATAATATGTTTGACAAGTAATAGATTTGATGAGATGAGTCATCTCACAACCAATAAACTCAATTCAATTTTATTAGTTATATGGAATTTTGATTATGTAACACAAAATAGTTTTTGATTTAATTTATGCTAAATTAACCTAAGAAAGCTGTAAAAGTTTGGATTTTTTTTTTTTATCAAATTATGGATGGTTGTATTAGATTTAAAGTCCACCTATTATTATTTATTTCAATTATCAATCAAGTAATTTAATCATATCCACTGTTCTTGACAATCGATAAAACTAATGTATTTAACTTTCTTTTTTAAGACAAACTAATTCTATTCAAGTCACGATTTGAATCTATTCCTATCCCAAATTCAAATTATTAGAATGCATTGAATTTCAAATTATCTATATAATTACATACGCGATAAATATTGTTCATAACATCTATTGTGCATAGTTTAATTTTACCGCATTCTAAGTTTATCATGAGCCTCCTAACACTACAACAAGCAACTAATTATTCGATTTGTGGCCAATCAATGAAATAATGCAATGAGTATGCAAAATTAATCGATAAACACAATAAATACTAAATTACTAGTCCTGAATTAAAATAAATAAAAAACATGGTTCATCTCTATCCAATACCAAAACGAATCTAACCTAGCATGATTTTAAATAAATTATAGAAAGAATAATAGAAAAATAGCATCTGAATCATGAAAATAATGCAAAAGATGTTCATCTTCAAATTCAAGGTTGAAATCTTCAATTACTTGATATAACCGACCTTTAATTCTTGCTAGGGTTTGATCCTCTTTCTCAAAAGTAAATTGACCTCTTATTCTTGATGATTTTTATTATATTATTGGGTATGAAGAGGTAAGATAGAGTTTTCCAATATTTTTACCATGTTTTGTATTTATAGGGGTCCAAAAATCATGCCAAAACACATGAAGAATTGGAATTAAAAAGGGAATTTGAGCGACAGCCAGAAATTACATGCTTGGCCCCAGAATTAACACTGAGCTTGCGTCAGAATTGCCAACGAGCGTGCGCTGGCTCAGTCGATTCATCCCCTGAGCAGCTTTCGATAATTTGGTCATAACTTTCTCTCATAATATCCAATTTAGATAACTTAAAGTGTTGAAATGCTAACTCAAAGGGCTACAATTCATTTTGAAAGAACATGAGGTCAATTCGCATGTTTGATGTGCTAAAAATAGGTCTGAATATGATGCAGAAAATCTAGAGCGTAACTTTGAATGTTTTCACTTTAGTCCTTGAACTTTGGATTTATTTTGTTTTTTCCCTTTTTCGTTTCTTTCTTTCGATTCCACCAATTTGTCTCTAGAGTTTTACCTAACAACAAAATTAATATCTAATTAAACCATAAGTTATCAAAATTAATTATACTTGCAGAAAATTTAGTATTCAAACCAATTTCATGTTCAAAGTTGAGTTCAAGCGTGCTCTATGCATAAGCCTGTAGATAAGCATGCCATCAAGGATTCTCAACGGTCCAACAGGTATACTGCAACAACATACTTGGAATGTAAATTTTAACGGCTCCTAGCCTTTTCGATAATTTTGGGTTGTTGACATGAATGTTGTACCTAATTACATACATATACATGATTTATTTCATACCAAAATCACCTCGGGAATGGAGGTATGTACTTTCACTGTTTATACTATTGATGCATATATGCTGTGAAGTCTTTATGAGAGGACTAGAAGTACGATTTTGTATTCCAGTTGATAAAAAAAGGGAAAAAAAAGTAATGTAAGCATAAGAAATTTAATCTATTAGCTTATCGTGCTTCCATTAGTGTAATGGTCATTTGGTTTATTGAGCTTGGTGCATTTGTGCTACTTGAACTTTCAGCCATAAACAAATCCCTTTCTGTGAAAAAACCAGGTTGCTTAGCTTGAGGCAACTCAACTTCATTTCCTAGCATAAACACTACTGAAGATATGCTTGGCCTATCATCTGGACATTGTTGAACACACAACAGTCCCACATGGATCGATCTCTGCACTTCTGATAAATAATGTGAAATGCCAAGGTAATCATCGACAAATTCCAGTGACCTTCCTTCTTTATGCAGCATCCATGCCTGAGATAATTGAACTCAATTAAAGTACCATCTTTTTGAATCCAAGTGCCGTAGGGACTAATTTCGTTACAATTTGAGCATACACTATACTTACATGTCCAAGA
>CAIGRS010278711.1:0-10303 GCA_903798395.1 Fraxinus floribunda
TATTTTAACAAAAATCATTGTTGACTAGCCCTTTTAAGCAAATCCCCCATTATTATTATTTCCTTTTTTTCTATGAAAATTGATCAATTTGTAAATAAAAAATCTTGTAAGATTTTTCTCTTCTTTTTCATCGTTTCCTCCAATTTTTCTATTAAAAAGATCAATTTTTGATTAAAACTTTATATAAATAGAATAATTTGGAATTACATATTTATATATTGGTTGCTTGTTTTATTATAATATCTTTCTCCAAGTTTGTACATAGTAATTTGTAATTATATTCTTTTAAAAGATATTTGTGTTGGCACTTGGCATGAGAAATTATTATGGTGTGTTCAGATCATTTGATCAAGTAGCTAGCGGCTTAGAATATTGTAACATTACATTACATAAATAAATATATAACAAAAATCTGATATATAACTCTATATATAAATATTTATTTCTAAAGTAAAAGTGCGTAGCCTCTAAATATAAGAAGTCCATTGAAAATTATGCCAAAATTCATTATATTCTTCAAGAATCATTCACCTGAAAGACTGTCATTAAAATTTCCCAATTGTAAGCTGCCCCACATGTCGAGTGTCGACATGCAATTTATTTCAACAATGGGCCCAGCGGCCCAGGAACACAAATGATCCGTTTCATGTCAAAAGATCACCTTCATCATAAACCAGGAACATCATAATCACTTCTGGTATTTATAATTGATTGTTCAGCTGTTCAATAATACGTTCAAATCATTATTAGCGAATCATCCTTCATACATGTATCACATGAAGAATAACTGGATATTATCGAAGCATCCCATATACATGTATGAAGAATATTTGGATATTATCGCAGCATCCCATGAATATCGGATGCTGCGATAATAGGCATCAAAACATGGGTCAATCTGTGGTTATATTTACCATTTGCAATAATGAAAATGGTTAATTGTATCTGTGAGGTGGATCACTTTTTTCTTTTCTTTTTTTTATACCCAGGTGTCCACCTTCGACGACTAATTCTAGAGTCTACACCTTGGCCCCTCAATACGCAGATCGGTAAATCACGAGATGTGCCCCAAACTGGCCAGAGCCCCCCACTGATATGCCAAGTGCCGAGCGAGTCAACATATGTTGCACCTTGTCTTCTAAGATAAATCTTGCATTCCAGAAGAGAGTATGCCTTCCCAGAGCCCAAAGAATCGAACCCGCGACCTCTGAACTGCTAGTTGATGTGTATTATGGACCATATATTAAATCCAATGGTTAGATTTAATCTTGTGATCAATTACACATACTAGTCATGTCTCTTACATAGTTGAAATAACGAGATTCGACCCAAACTACACCTAGAAGGTGAATGTGTTAATGCGGAATTTAAAAATCATAATTTACCAACAATAAGTCACTAATTAATAATTTCTAGATGGTTATGCAATCCGTTCATTTATCCCAAGTTTGAATACCACAGTAATAAAGAAAACAATAAATAATGAACACCAAAATGATGACGGTGAAACCCCAATTGGGTAAAAACTTTGAGACCAAGCCAGTTATCTCCGCTATAGACAATATGAATTACAGTCCGTTTCCAACTTAGCAAATTCCACTAGTTCCCACTGTTGGAATTCATGTAATGTCCAAGATCTATCGTACCCACCAGTTTCTCGATCTTCTACAATTGTCTATTCTAAGTGGGATTTCAAGAATCTCCAATTCTTGTGCTATTCATGTGCTTGCAGTCCACCCCTTCCAATGCTCGACTGAGAGAGTACATTCCTTAAAGTGTTAAGGAAATCAGGTGTTTTGGATTTACGAACTTTGATATTTTCACCAAAAATTGGTTGTCGGATCTCAAGAATGATATGAATGATTTCACCAATGAATTGTGTTCTTGGATCTTTTAAAAGATGATATGAATATGTTATACAAATCAGGTAGAATGAGACAACCATATATTTTCATGCAAGAGCATTTGTATTTATAGTTGGAGGTGTATGAGTAGTATGTGCCATGTAAAACTCTCCAAATTTGAGAACTGGGGTTAGTAACATACCAATGTTGCTCGAGTGAGGGGACTTGTTGCTCCAGTGAAGGGTATGTCGCTTGAGTGACGGTTCTGTTTCTGTCGCTCAAGAGATGGCCTGACGTGAGGCTAGCGAAGTTTCAGCGATGGTTCGTCCTTGTTTCCAAACTTGAACTCAAACTGTTGGCTACCTAACTTGACTATACAAAATTGCACTTCACTCCTTGACTTTTACACATGTTCAATTAAGTCCTATTTGTTCACAGAATTTTCAATTACAATATTAAACCTAACAATCTTCCCCTTTGACATTCCGTGACAGAACTATACAAATAAAGTCAAGGTAATAAAATAAATCAAACTATTAAATTAAACTACCCAAGCATTGTTTCTTGCATTCGTTAACAAACATGTTTCCTAAAATCCAAACCTCAAATACCAAGTGTAAAAGCACGTGATATAGGAAATGTAACAATTGAAGTTCATTATCATAAATAAACGTGCTAGTTTGTGTTAGCCAAGACACCAAACGAAACATTAACATCACAAAATATCAAATCTCAAACAGCTTATGCATTATGATATGGAATGTAATGCAATGCCAATTCTCCTCCTTACTGCAAACTCTCAACAAAATATCAAAACTCAAACAGCTTATGCATTATGATATGGAATGTAATGCAATGCCAATTCTCCTCCTTACTGCAAACTCTCAACGTGTTTTTATACAGTATTCAAAATGTATCCGTCTCTCCCCTAACGACCCCTAGACATAAACTGAAAATGCCAATGCATTCAATTTCAATTTCAAGCTTTCACCTTATGTGTAAATACTCTCCCCCTTTTGTCACAAATGAAGAATGGACCGAGAAAAAACTTTTAACATTAACGTATAATAACTAAAAAATATGTTGTTAGCATGCACAAGTATATACAGTGTACAATAAACTTTTCCACATACTTAGGTCAAGTTAACATGGAGTAAATTGTACAAGTGACCCATGTATATAAAATGTTGCTAATAATTTATAAGTAGGACTTCAAGTCTAATTTTTTTGAGAAATGACATGCTAAGAATCACTGTCAATAAGTATATTTCTCTACTTATGAAAGTCAAACCATTGAAAACACATTAAGACCTATAAAGAAAAGCTCATTTTGTATGGATAATTTCTTTTCTCCCCCTTGAATTTGAGTATTTTAAACTTATAATTATTTTTCACATCTTAAGTGCAAGCTCTTCCCCATCAAGTGACTAAATGACCTCTATAGCGAGCTTTAGGTCGGTTAACCCAAGTCAGTTGACCATAGGCACCAGGTTATGAGAAATTTCGCAGGTTTAGTTGCTCGAATCAAATAGACTCCGAAAAAGAACATAAGATATTAAGCTTTTTATTATCGGGGATAAACTTGAGCTTATGTCTAATAAATAATGCCAATTCATGTTCAAAGTCACCTTAATAACATGTGATTGTCATCCCAAATCTCACACAAGAACCGAGTCTCACTAACAATATCATAGTGTGTGCAGTACAGATGGTAAATGAAGACACCTATACTAAGTACTTCATAATAGCCTAAGCTAGCAATGGAAAGTATATTATAGCTCATCGATTAAACCCATACTCGACTAAAACAAACACATTCAAATATATTATATATTATGCTTGTAAAAATAATTTTTTGCATTTTTTATTTTTCAATTATTTGTTGTTTTCTATTTTAAAACATGAATGCACCAGAACAAAAAAAAAATGTAGAACACAAAAAAAATATATATATATATATATATATGCATGAATTTTTCTACCTAGAAAACAAATAAACAAATATGATGCATGCATAAATCAATGTCACACGATGATAAAACACGAGCATGCACAAAAAATACCTAATCAGTTAGGTATGCAAATGTTCTTACCTTTAAGAGTATCGTGATCTATTTCAAAAATTTTCAGCTTTTCTTCACCCAAACTTGTCTAGTGACGGAATATTCCCAGTCATCCATGTTATTAACTTGGTCAATTGACTCACTTGATTAGCAAGAAAGTCAATCTGGCCAACAAACTCCTGATTCTATTTTTATTTAAGCTCCGGTTACTATTTTTGTTTAGGAAATGATGACACCTAGGCCTTAGGTGTCCTAACTCACAGCAACGAAAACATGTAAGGATAAACCTAGGACCAAATGTATGTGATCGCTGACGATATTCGTAGGTTGGCGGGTCCTACACTGTCTAGTAGGCCTCTGTTTAATAAATCCTTTATTCTTAAGATCAGGGTTAGGCAGATGTTAGGGCTGGTCAGTGGCATGGACAAACGTGGTCCTAGAAGTACTAGCATTGTTTTTCTAAAACCTAGATCTCCCTTATTTCTAGCCGGCTTGTCCATTCCTAAAGTGTTATCTAAATTTTCAGAATCACTAGAGAAGGCATGCAGTTGAGACTTAGGGCATGTTTGATTGACCAGTCTTTTCCATGGAAAATGGAATCCTAATTTCATTTACCACTTTTGGCTTGTTTGATACCTTTTTTTTCATGGAATTCCTTTTCTTGTTTTTGTCTCACATGTGCCAAATTCCTTGATTTTGTGGAAACCCAATTTCCGCCAAATGGTAAAAAAAGTTTATCACTTTTATTAACAATTTCCTTGCAAAACAAACCCAAACGAATGGTATTCGATATGGTAATTTTTTTTAAAAAACTTTTTTTTGGCAATTGGAACAAATTCTAGACCTAATGGTAAAAAAAAATTATTACTTTAATGGACAATTTTCGTGAAAAATGAAGCCAAATGGACACCAAACTTTCAACATTTTCCAAGTGAAAAATTATACTAATCAAACACAATTAATTATAATTCCCAGTAAAACAAATTATAGGCAATTCAATTCCCTGTAATTCATCTTCTTTCCACCAAAATTCCACATTTGCAATCAAACGAACCCTTAGAATATTCTAGATTGCTTAAAAGGTTCTTAACTTGGATTTCTAAGGCCTCTTTCTCAGTGGTCAACTCGGTGACTCTCCTAAAGGACTTCTCAAGCTGACTGGTGAGGTTCTTAACATGAGTCTCTAAAGTTTCATTCATGGGTTTCACTTCACTTAAGATCAAGCTAGATTCCTTAATGTATGCTACTAACTTCTCATTTTCCAATTCAAGTTCCTTATTCATCGCACTTAAGGCTTTGTTTTTAGTAAGAATCTTAAAACTCTCCTCATGCATCTTATCATAAACCTCATGAATATCTTCCTCACTCATAGATTCTTCATCAGAATCTTTTTTTGAGTACTCACTACTACTTATGTTCTGAGCCTTCTCACTTTTCTTATTAGATTCATTCCTAATTCTAGCAGTAAAGGAAATGTATTTTTCACTTTCCCACGAGTGGATTTCTCACTCTAATTGTCCAAGTTAGACTCATCATCAATGATAGTAGCATTCATAGCATTATCTGAATTTTTCCTACTGCTAGGGAACTCAATCCTAACTTGACCAAAACATGGACAATTAGAGCATCTCACAGATTTAGAACTCCTCCTAGACTCACTTGAACCACTTCTATGCTTCTCTTGAGGTATTTGTTTATTCACAAACATTTTTTGAAATTTTTTAGCGAAGTATGCTAACTCTTTTTCATTAGAAGAATCTAAATCTGAGGACTCTTTATGACTATTCCCCACAGTTTTTAAGGTCAATGACTTATCGTTTGTGAGTTTATCAAATGTCAGCTTATAAGTCTCGAGAGATCCAACCAACTCTTCAATCTTAATTGAATTTAAGTCATTTATCTCCTCTATAGTCGTGACTTTAGGCCTAAACCTTTCAGGTAAGGATCTAAGAAGTTTTCTTGCAATTTTAGGCGCCAGAATTCTCTCATCTAGGTTGAAACTAGAATTCACTGTGTCGTTTAAGCTCTCATAAAACTCATCAAAAGTTTCATTATCTTTCACCCTAATCTCTTTAAACCTAGTGGTCAGCATTTGCAATTTCGAGTTCTTAACAGATCGAGTTCCCTCATGTGTAGTCTGTAAAATATCCCAAACCTCTTTGACTACCTCACATATGGACACTCTCCTAAACTCTTCCGAGGATATCGCCATAAATAAGGCATATAAAGCTTTACTATTCCAGTTACATTCATCTAAGTTTGTCTTAGTCAAATTAGCAATGGGAGTGGGGATTACTTCATTATTAATTGTAGAACTATGTGCAGCCCAACCATCCACAACATTCTGCCATATACGCTCATCCATGGATTTTAAAAAGCTCTTATCCTAACCTTCCAGTAGGCATATTACTGCCATCAAAATAAGGCGGGACAAATAATGAATTACTCATCTAGATAATATGGGTCAAAGAATGAATTTGGGCTCAGATACCAATTGAAATAATGAGATTCGACCCAAACTACACTTAGAGGGGGGTGACTAGGTGTAAATGAGAAATTTTAAAATTATAATTAACCAACAACAATTCATTAATTAATTATCTCTAGATGGTTATACAATCAATTCAATTATCCTAAATTTGATTACCGCAGTAATAAAGAAAACAATAAATAACGGACACTAAAATTTCACGAAAAAACTCCAACTGGGTAAAAACTACGGGATCAAGCCGTTACATCTACTATAGACAATATGGATTACAGTTCATTTCCAGTCTAGCAAATTCCACTTGTTCCCGCTTTTGTAATTCCTGTAATCTCCAAGATCTGCTGTATCCACCAGCTTCTCGATCTTCTACAATTGTCTATTCTAAGTGGAATTTCAAGAATCTCCAATTCTTCACGTGCTTGTAGTCCATCCCTCCTAATGCCTGACTGAGAGAGTACCTTCCTTAAAGTGTTAAGGAAGTCAGGTATTTTGGATTCACGAACCTTGATATTTTTCCAAAAATTGGTTGTCGGATCTCAAGAATGATATCACCAATTAATTGTGTTCTTGGATCTTGCAAAAGATGACGTGAATATGTTATATCAATCAGACACAATGAGACAACCACCTATTTTCATGCACGAGAATCTGCATTTATAGTTGGAGGTGTATGAGTAGCATGGACCGTGTAAAACTCTCCAAAATCGTGAATTAGGGTTAGCTGCGTAACAATGTCACTCGAGCGAGGGGACTTGTTGCTCGAGCGAAGGGTATGTCACTTGAGCGAGCCGGGCAAGAAGCGAGCGATAATGGTTCTGTTTATATCGCTTGCGTGATGGCCAGTCGTGAGGCTAGCGAAATTCGAACGATGCTTCTTCCTTGTTTCCAAACTCGAACTCAAGCCTTGGCTACCTAAATTAACTATACAAAATTGCACTTCACTCCTTGACTTTTACACATGTTCAATTAAGTCTTATTTGTTCACAGAATTGCCAATTACAATATTGAACCTAACAATAGTACAATATTTGAATTTGAATTCAAATGGTTATTTGGCTTATAATTATAAGACTTTTTCACCTTTTCATTTGGACTTTACATAACAAAAGAGAAATTCTTGGTGGCTTCCGGTGGATTTATTTCTTGATGTATCCATTGCCATTCTTGTGAACAACGATGCATAATCCGGTGTGGAAAAAATCTGAGATCAATGTCATATGACACTCCATTAGTGGTGTTGAAGAAGCTTTGGGTCATTTTGGTTCGGTTTTACACTTTGAGAATTTATGTTTCCGCATCGTAGTTGTAACCATCATTTCTTCATCCTTCTTTGCTTGCAAAAGGTTTGGCTTAGTAAACTAGTAGTCATCCTGAAGATCCTCATTGTGGAAGGGGCAATTTGGGAGGGCGTAGAGTCACACTGTTGTACAAAATGGGCCTCTGTGGCAATCAAATTGTATTTGAGTTCGTGGTGTAGCACCCCAAAATTTTTTAGAATATAATTTAATTAGTTTACATACCATATTTTATTTTTTTAAAGTTGAGGGACTAAAGTGATATATGTATTAACTCGATTTTGGGCTACATTTTTAGATTTTGTTAAACCGACTAAAAGTATATCATTATGGGTCTCGGTAGATAGCTCGTTTTTAATCATGTAAATTAGGCTTAAGAAAAAGTTAATTTGGAGAAGAGGGCCCAAGTTATCGAGATCGAAAGATTTTACTTTAAACTGTAATTTAATTAAGTTATTTTATTGAATTGTGAATATTATGGATAGTCATGTGTGAATGAATGTGAGAATAAGTACTATTATTATTTTATTTTTTTTAGAATTCTATTTAAAGCCAAGTCACTATTACGTATTATGATTAGAACTATCTTTTTGTGTTGTGATATGTATTCTTTTCTTGTACACATGTCACCTTGTAATTTGTTTACTAAAAATTCAATTTTTATCAAATGTGATAAACATGATTTTTCATCACAATTATACTATGACTCAACTACTATTTTTTTTTACTATAAATAGTGTGTCAATATCCAACAATTCACTACCACATAATTTTACACAACAGTTTTCATAAAACAACAACTGTAAATTCTAAGTACATTTTTATTATCAAAAGCTCGTTTGATCAATCAAGATAAGATACTTTTTTGCAAGTTATTTGTTTCCTTGTTCTTTTATGTTCAGTAATTTATGCATGAATTGTCAGTTGACCTTCGAGTTCGACCTAATGAAATGTGAAATCCTTCGGGAATTCAAAATGAGAAATGATGGGTATATCGCTTGGTCACGATATACTCCATAAAGAGAAATGTGGTATAAATTATCTAAGTTATTGTTATATAATTGCTTATGGAAATTGCACGTATCTTACTGGGTATTTTTAAAAATACTCACTCTTACAAAATTTTACAGGCTAGCTCGGGTCGATTGGAGCTGTGACGGGATGGTGCAGCGGACTGCCAAGGGTGATCGAAGAGATAAAATATTAAGTACATTTTTTATTTCTTTAAATTATTAGTCAATTTTATTTGTTCAAAACAACTGTTAATTTGTGATTATGTTTTCATTATAAACATTCCAGTTATTTTTATTTGAAAAAAATTATTTTATCGTTTCCGTGAAAATTGATTTTTTTTTTATAACACCTCAAGATGTATAAAAAAATTCGGGCGTTACAATTTGGTTTAGAGTAAAGGTTTTACTTTCCTGTAGACTTAAAATAAAAATATTTTCGTGAACCGCACGAGTCACTGTTCACGTGAACAGTGACGAAAAAACAATTTTTTTTGTTTTGTTTTTTTACCAAAGACTTCATGTTCAATTTATTATTGGAATTTTGTTGATTTGCGTAATTGCAAAATTGAAGGGTTTTGTCAAAAAGACCTAAACTGTTTACGAAGAGTTTGAGATTTAAGCGGTCCGTTGTGACCCCCCTCTTCATCTGGAAGTCTTTTTATTACGCGTTATTCAAATTAACGAGATGAAATACAATATTTCAAACCTTTCAAAAAAATCTATTTTTTTGAAACTTCTATTTTGAGAAAATCCTATTTTTGTAGATTATACAGTATTTTCATAAACATTAGAAGTTTACGGACAATTTAAAATCTTAAACATATAATGAGATGGAGAATCCTTGGCACGTAGCGCTCACTACTTGATCACTCTCCAATTGATCAAATGTATGAAAAGAAATGTTATTCTTATAGCATGTTTATGAGTCATCTTGCTTTATATTATGAGATATATAATCATGTTTACTTTGCATATTTTATCAATTATTTAAACTTTCACAAATGATACGAGTATTATTAATGCAAACGGAATGAGATAATATGGTCACTGACATATCAAGTATAATTGAAGATACACTTGTCACATGATTAGGACTTGGTGAGTAACTAGGATGACTCGAAATAGTCCCACATACCTACAACGTGCTCAAATTACTATCGAGAAGTACATGGATTTTGAAGTGAAAGGGGGGCAAACCTTTGGCAAACATATCAACGATTTCCTTGTAAAGTGCGAGCAAGCAAGATCATTCAGATATAATGAAGGGACCACTCTCTCGATATATCATCTTATAAACACTATGCGACCTAAATGGAGAGACATGGCTTACTTCATGAGAGATATGGATTATGAGCTTTATCTGCCTAAAGACTGGGACAAGATTGATTTTAGGGGATATTGTAAGGATATCATAATCTTGTAGAAGCATAGACAGCAAGAGCTAGTATTGGAACCTGAGCCTAAGCCTGAAGAGGACCAAGAGGAAGAGACTGAAGAGGACCCAGAGGAGGAAGTCGAACCGGAGTCAGAAGACCCTTTCATCGATTTGGTTACAGATTCTGAGCCCGAGTCAAGCATTACTTCGGATGATGAGGCTCCA
>CAIGRS010278820.1:0-10152 GCA_903798395.1 Fraxinus floribunda
GTGGTGCAGTGGTGGTTGGCGGTGGCTCAGTGGTGGTCACAGTGGTTCAGTAGTGGTCGCAATGGTGAGGTGGTGGTTGGCGGTAGTGGAATTTTGAAAACATCCAAAACGCGTTTTGAAAATTTTGGCTTGATTTTAACTGAAAACTCCCAAAACGACATTTTTGTCGTCTTCGGTTTTCTTTGTAAGTTTTAAACTCGTTTTTAGAAATTCGTTTTTGAGAATAAATGAGTAAACGTGTTTTCATTGTTTAGGAAAACAGAAAACGGGTTTAAAACGGTAAATAGAACATCCCCTAAATGATCTGAAAGTGAAAATAGTTGAAATATATGTAATTTTCTCCGTAAAGCCTAGAATCATTCAGAATCTTGTTCTGTTATCTGTTTCCAGGAAGGACGTGTAATTGTTGAAAATAAGACTGCAGACTTCATCCAAGAAACACGCAAAATACAGATAAGGAGAAAGGATTTCAATTCTGAGGAACACAGTCAGGTTTCTGGTGTACGCAGTCCTAGGCAGCAATCAACACAACCACAGACTCAAACCAGCCAAGAAGTTCAGCTCAAGGCATCTCGCGACGTAAGGTCATGCACTCAAGGGTATTGAGTATTGGAATCAAGTTAATAAATCATTAGAAAGCTGATATTAGTATTCTTTAAATGGCGTTTATCGAATATGACTACTACAGCTTTTTCTTCACCTAGATGGTCTTATGTCTGATTATTGTGCATCTATTAACTAAAATCAATTTTACAGTGATATCATTGTTGTTGGACATTGTTTTGGCTTACAGGTGGCAATGGCAACGGCTGCAAAAGCAAAACTACTACTTCGTGAGCTAAAAACTGTTAAAGCAGATCTTGCTTTTGCAAAAGAGCGGTGTTCTCAGCTAGAAGAAGAGAATAAAATTCTTAGAGAGTCTCGTGAAAAGGGAGTTAACCCTGCAGACGATGACATGGTATTTTTTTCATATTCCTTCCTTCTGCATAATGTAATTAGGACCAACCCTATTTTAAAGTTATATTCACAGACTATCACATCATATTAGTACCGTATTTCTGTGAATTGAGTTGAATGGTGCTGAATAACCACAATTCAGATACGGCTTCAACTGGAAACTCTTTTGGCCGAGAAAGCTCGCCTGGCTCATGAAAATTCTCAATATGCTCGAGAGAATCGCTTCTTGAGGGAGATTGTGGAATATCACCAACTCACAATGCAGGATGTTGTCTATTTGGACGAGGACATTGAAGAGGTTACAGAAGTTAATCCTGCCTCCAGGACGCTCACTGCCTCCCCATCTTCTCCAATATCTCCACGATCATCTACAGACATCTCCTTGTCTAGAAGCACTAGTGTGACAAAGGAAATGCTGCCCTCCTTGTCTAGAAGCTCTAGTGAGGCAAAGGAAATGCTGCGAGAAACAATGGATGAGTCAAAAAGGCATTGATTTTTTTTTCCTAGTTCGAAATCTTGAATTCTTACTTTTCATCAAAAGATTTTTTTTTTTTTTTTATTACGTTAGTTCTCTTTCACTTCCTCTTTTTAGTTAACAGGGGAAGAAGATTTCTGGAAATGAACAAGTACTCAAAACTATTTTTAAATTATTTAATTATGTTTGCCATCATGTTTGCTTGCCTTAGTTTGTCATCACGCTTTCTTTTAAAACATTCACGCTTTGGTTTGTAAGCAGCAAATTATTATTACTTTGTGTTCCATCCAAACAATTTCAACTAATTTCGAAGAGCAATTTTTGTACCTTCAATAAGATTTAAATAAACTTCCACCTTAAATCAGAGCTTATTACCCTTGTTAACTACTACACAACATGGCGAGGGGTACATTTAACAGCACATTTCTGGCCAAAATTCAGGCTTTTTGATGATATTCGAACTTTAGTTGACAAGAAGATCTATTTCTCAAAAGAAAAAATTTTCTTCACATGACGGCAGTGTTTAACTGTTTTTGCAGATTATAGCCTTATAGGTATTTTCACAGAATTAACATACATGATACATGAAACGAAGGACCATCTTACGCATACAGATATGGCAATCAGAGAGAGCGAGAGAGTGACTCTAAATGTATATATATCATATAAATGTATCTCCTGTTGCTTTAGGAACCCATTACATACATTTCTCGTTACAACACATGAACAGATAAAGCCGACTCCAGACTAAGTTTCAACTTCACCAGCAAAACTTTTTAATAGTTACAGTTAGCTGCTCTGGATGACGATTTAGGCTTCAAAGCAGAAAACTTCCCAGTTATACTTAGTGGCAGTTTAGAATAACTGAAAAAATAGACTTGTAGATCCGTCACCAAATGATCTGAGATCCACAGGTTTCACCAAAGCTCGGCACAAAGGACATGTACGTTCTCTCTCAAACCTGGAAGCAGAAGATAGTCAGCAACTCAATGTGGAAATGAATAGTAAGGGCCTTTTGGAAAAGCTTTGGTTTCTGCTCTTTGTAGAAGAGCTTCTTCTGTTAAAACTTTTCAAGTCAGACAAAGCACTTTCACTTCAAGTGTAAGCCTCAAAAAGGTTTTTATAAACAACAGCAAGCCATACACCCTCCATTTGATATCCTGATGAGCTACCATACCAGCAATAGGTTATCACATACAACGTACAGCTTGAATCTAGACTAGAAAATTGTCTCTATAAGAAAAAAATTGACGTTTCAATTATTAATATCTATTGGCCTAAGCACGTCAAACTTCTAATGACTTTGTTTCAGGACTTTGTAAATTCGCCTAAATGTTTCCCCTGCATGCATTTAAGCTTCAAAGGAAAACTACAATTAAAATTGTTAGTGTCAAAAACCTCTAGTCTTGAACAATCAAATGCGATGTAATATTCAATATGGGTATCAGATTTATCCACTTCTCCAATTCTTCATCCTCTGCCTTCAGCCAAATATTACTGAACTTCACTGATCTAATTTTTCAACAACTACAACATGAAGGGCCTCCAAGTCTACAGCAAGCAGTAAGTAATACATCATATCCTCATCTTCCTTCTCAGTCTCATAAGCATAAAGAATTATATATTCCCTTGGTACGATGTTAAGCTGTCAACTGCTAGTCATTTTTTTAGAAATGGGGCAGTACAGGATCGCATTTAACCACCCATTTTGTTGCTTACTGTTATCAATGGAGGACATCGAAATTCTTAACAAAGTTAGGGGTAATTAGCACATAACATCCCACATTTCACTGTGGAAAACGTCCTTGCTTTTCATTTTTTGGTATTTTCACATTTATTTCCACATTTTATCAAAAGGCCATTATCATCCATTTTCTCAATTAAAAATTGTAAAATGACAAATATACCTTTTTCTTTAAATAAAACAAAATTAAAAAAAAAAATTAATTGCAATCATAATCCCAAATTTTTTAAAAAAGAGCAAATGAGTACTAAAGAAATTATTGAAAGGGTAATTAACACATAATGTCCCTACCTTTCACTATTATAGCGGAAAACGTCTCTACCTTTCATTTCTTTGACATTTTCACCTTTAATTACATATTAAATTGCGCAAACCATCATTTCTATCAATTTTCATCCAATTTCTCAATAATGATGAATATACCCTTCTTTTTAAAAAAAATAATAAAATTAAAGAAAACTATTTTTTTTTTAATTTCTAATTTTTTTAATAATTTATTTGGGACTCGTTTTCACTTTTTTAAAAAAAAAAATTAATTTCTAGTTTTTTAATAATTGATTTGGGACTCGTTTGCACTTTAAAAAAAAACTAATTTGTAATTTTCTAATAATTTATTTGGAACTCGTTCGTAAATTTTTTTAAAAAAATAATTTTTAATTTTTTAATAATTTATTTGGGATTCGTTTGCACTTTTTTAAAAATTGGGACTATAATAGTGAAAGGCATGAACATTATTAGTTTTTTTTTTTTTTATTTAAAGAAAATGGTACATTCGTCATTTCACAATTTTTAATTAAGAAAATAGATAAATTAAAGATAAGGACGATTTCCATAATAGTAGTGAAAGGTGTCGACGTTATTTGCTAATTACCCCAAATTTAGTCAGAAAACTAACCATTCAGACGCACAATCCTCACAAAATATGTGTTTACAGCATAACAAGATTGGAGCGTGCATATTTTCCTGGCAAATGGCACACAAATCCCCTGCTGCATTAACCTGCATTAGATTACATGAAGATATTGAAAAAGTTCCCTTTAAAATCTCAAAAACACTAATTCAGGCATAAATCATTAAAGCAACGAATGAACATTGTACTAAATTGAGCACATGACATGGGGCCTAAACCAATGCTTGCAAGAAGGGTAATTGGCGCAAAACGTCCCTACCTATGACTGGTTTTGTGGAAAACGCCCCTACGTTTGATTTTTTGGTGCAGAACGGACCTTTGCATTTTCTTGCTCAAAAACGTCATTTTCACCAATTAATTCAATTAAACATACACACTGTATCCAGGGGCTTCTTGCAGGAAAAAAAAAGGTTCAATGCTTTTCCACCTATGAAAATAACAATATAAAAAAAATCACGAATTTTACAGATCCAGTAACAATAGTAGTAGATATTGGCATAAACCTTCATTGAGATCCTTCATTTTCAATTATTATTTTCTTCTTCTCTCTCAAGAAAATTATGAATTAATATCATTATAGGCATTGTTTTAATTAATCCGTCCTCAGATCCTGGCAGGCACATGTGGTACAGCAGCGGCAGCACCGGTGAAGTAAGAAAGGAAGCCAGGCACACCGGAGGTGTTGTGGAAGAGCAGTTTTCTAGAGGTGTTGGGGAAAAAGCTAGGGTTTTCAATTTTTGGGTGGAGATGGGGGACTTGGGTGCAATTATGATAAAATGAGCTATTTTCTTGCAATTATCTTGGACTGATTTGCATTTTAAAAAAAAAAGTTTAGGAGCATATTGCAATATATTCTTTATTTTTCTTTTCTTTTATTTTTTTATTTATTTATATAGGAGGGTATAATGGTCATTTCATGTTAAAAAATGGTGAAAGAGATGTTTTGCGCAAGAAAATGCAAAGGTAGGAACGTTCAGCACCAAAAAATCAAACGTATAGATGTTTTCCACAAAATCCGTCATAGGTAGGGACGGTTGCGCCAATTACCCATTTATAAATACAAAATTGTCATTTTATGTTAAAAATTGGTAAAAATGACGTTTTGCGCAAGAAAATGAAAGGTAGGGACGTTTTACTCCAAAAAAATCAAACGTAAGGACGTTTTCCAAAAAATCCGTCATAGGTAGGGACGTTTTGTGCCAATTACCCCTTGCAAGAACCTGACCAAAATGCAGCAATGAGACAACGCTGCAAGTGCAACAACAAAATGAAACTGCTGGGACTGACAAGAGCTCACTGGCAAGGATAACAGATATTGCATATACCATTTTCTGGTCTACAAATTAAAAAGGAAATTTTTCTCTAAACCTTCTTAAACAACTCAAAGACAAATTTAGCACACATGAAAACACTGAGCAGAGTTGGGGTGACTAGATCACCTGTTCAGATGTTGCATAAGCTCCATAATGGATATTTTTACAGGATACTGCTTTCAAGAGTCTTAACATTGTACAATTCTAATTAGCTTCGATTGCTAATTCAAGGCAGTAAAGAAAGATTGAACCTAAAAATACAAACCAGAGAAATGCAAAACTTCAAGGTCTTGCATACAATATTTCAATAGCAAATTCCAAGAATAAGAACAAAAATAATTTGATATGTAACTATACAAAAGAGGGGGAAAAAAAAGGATTGCAAAGCAGAACCATGAACAGAGGACACTCTAATGACTAACATAAGTTATTACCTTCTCAACAATCGATGTGAGTTTGAAAGTCAAGTATAACCCCGTCATCAGTGATGAGAAAAGGCTTCCATATTCTTTATTCAGAAAGAAACGATACCATACAGGAGTTGGCAGCGAAGCACAGTAAAGCAGCAGTAGATACTCAACCAAAGTCAGCATTTGACCCTGTTAATTACAAATCTCTTTATCATATGACAATCTTAAAGAGCACTAAACAGCATAATTTACCAAAATCTTTAGCATAGCTATTAGTGGTACGGAAACATACCTGCCTACAGTAGTTTCGGCCTCTGCTGTTCTTGTAATACAACAATAGAAAGCACTTGAAGATCATTGCAGCCTGACGGACCAGCGTATCTGGGGAAAGAATCAGATACGATAAATTAGTTGAAACTGCAAGCAAATGACTCTATGCAAAAGAAGAAAAATTGCAATGACTAAATCACATGAACACACACCATTCAACATGATAATGAATATAGCATGCCAGAAAGATGGTATAGCCTTTGGTGGAAGCATCATCAATGGATATAGAAGATCATCACTCCAGTACCACCAGTAAAACCCAACCACATGAACCGCAAAGAGAATAACAATGCCAATGAGAACAGATATTTTCCTCTCACCCTGCAGAAATTTAAACGACTTCTAGCTTAACACTAAATTTTATGACAATACAGACCAAAGGAGGGCTTCAGATTTCAAAGAGGATGCAGATATATAAGGGTATCTAAAGGTACCTTAAGTGCTGTCTGTTTCCGTAAAAAATCATTTGACTTGAACATTACAGCAGAAATCCAAATGGTAACAACGAAACCTGCAAATGTTGCAATAAATCAAATATAAATTCTGAACATAATAATATTATAAAAGTCCATCGTCAACCTCAAAATTTGAAAACGAAAGGGTATGAATCCACAAGCCCAATAAATTGACAAAACGGAGAGCAAAGTGCCACCTAAAAATCTAGGAAAAGCAAAACAACTTTTTCACTTGGCTTGGTGGTTGTTTGGAAGCCATGTTAAACAGAAAATCTAGGATAGATATTATAATGACAGTAAAACCATGCAAGAAATATGAAGCACAAGGGGAGCATCCTCCTCAACAAAAAAAATGAAAACACTTCATCTTCTTTCCCCCGTGTTTGAAGCCCAAAAATCTGACAATGTATCCATTTGCTCTGTTCGGATAAGAAATTAAAATGCCAAAGGGACACAAAAAGGAAAAAAATTAAAAATTAAAAATAAAATTCTCTAGCTATCTATATTGTTGTACAAAATGCCAACTGCCTGTAACTTTTAGAGATGTAGATGGTAGTAAAATTAAGGCCATGCCTTCTCATATGTGCACAAGTGTTATCCCTTGATATTTAGGTAGTTGGGCAAGAACTACTTTTATTTCCTTAAAATCTTTATTTCAAAATATAAAAGATGAAATGGATTTCATAATCATGTGACTAAGCTTTTTCAGCCTTTTAATTCCTATGTAGCCAACTCTACATGATTATCAATTTATCTGCAGTTATTCACTCTAAATTACAAATATGTATGAAGTTGTTGCCCGTAGCAGAACCTAAAGAATAATAGTAGGAGCCCGGTAGAGATTAAAATCGGATTAAAATTAAAAAACTAGTCATTATTGACTTTTATTAGACGAGTGCGACCCAATAACGGCTATATTTTCAATTTTAATTGAATTTAAATCTCTACCGAGCGGGCTCTAAATTCCCCCACATGTACTACATACACAAGGATAGTATACAGTGATAATACTTAATGGTCTCTGACTTTTGCAGGATATTTTAGTCAGGATCAGGAGAGAAAGGAACCTTGCAAGTGCCGACGAATGAAAACAACCAACAGAAGCAATGTGAAAGGAAGGACCTGCTCGATCCACCGAGCAGCCTGCTGTATATCGTATCTCTGGTAAGAAGAAGAATCCCTGCTATTACCCTCAACTCCCTCAGCAGCCTCTGGATGACCACTTGCATTCAAAGATGACAAAACTCCTCCTGCCTCGTGATCATCCCTCAAATCCAATTGACTCTCCAATGCCGATGCCACTAAAACCACGGAGCTGGAATTTAAAATCGGCTGCACAAAGGCTTCATTTTGCCCACTCAGCTGGCTAACTGTCAGTGATGAAGGCGACACATTCCCCACCCTATCATGTTCAAGTTCACCAGCACCTATTATTCTAATGGAAACTTCCCCTCCACCACCACCCACGTTGTCTGCTGGGGACACTGCAGAGTCTTCAAAACGCAGCTGCATGTGGTCTCGATAACCAACAGAGGCCCCAGTGTTCAATAAAGCATCGGGTTCTGACTGAATGGACCTGGTCCTAATAATACCAGTGTATTCCAACAATGTAGACAGCGGCAATCGTAGAATACTAGAAGCAGTTAAATTCATTCCGTGTCTTCTAGAATGAGAGCTGGTCATGGAAGAAACACCTCTGTAAGAATCCGAATTTCCGCCGGACGCTTCCATTTGAGTCGATGCCCTAACCCTAAACCTAAGCCTAATCAAGAATCACATTCAGAAGGGTCAAATTATATACAACCGGAATAAACAACGCATAATCAACAAAATTTATATGGATAGACATGTAAATATGGGGAGAAAAATAAGAGAAATGATAAAATAATGAAAATATATCAGAAAAGATGAAGGGATCGTGAAAGAACGAAATTATACCTTGGGGATCGAAACTCCGTGGATGATCCTTGCGACTCAAATAAAGGTAAGATGATTCATTGAGACAGAAAACCCCATAAAAAACGTAAAACAAAATGGATGATGAAAAGGAGGGAGGAAAAGTCAAAGAATAATCCAAATAATCACAGAAAATGAGGGTTGGAAAGAGGTGGAGCCACCAGTATTATCGTTGCACCGAGGCAGAATTAGAAGCGGATGAGGGTGGTTCAATTGGCGTCTCGCTTTGTGCTTCTCTCTTCTCCTCCTCTGTTAGGTCCTTAGCTTGGCATTTGGAAGAGCGCGAGAAAAAGAGAGAGCAATAGAAATTTTACATCTCGTGTTGAATTGAATAAAATACTACAAGTCCTCCTGTGTAATAATAGTGGCGCAGATGAAAGGTGCGAACGGGCGAACCTCCGCCCGTCTTGTTTAGACTCGATAACGTGAATCCACCTGCACACCTCTTTGCGGCGTGGAGTTACCGGCTACTAATGTGTATTTGGCAAAGCTTATTTTTCTCAAATTTTTGACATTGTTTACCACAAAATTTAACCACTACTTTGTCTGCTTGTGAATCAACTCCATACCAGGACACTTCAGAGTGCAAGATCGTTGCATCGAGGGATGGTTATTATTTACACTCCATTGAACACTTAAAATATAGGAAAACGCTGGGTGTACAGCGTCCACTTACCAGAAGCTGTACAGAAAAATAAAAAAAGCCCGTGAAAGGGGCGTGCCTCCCGTTCCGACAAAATGGAGGGATTTACTCTTCATTCTTCAGAGACTCTTCCTTCTTCCTCGCAAGTACAGAGCAAAAAGGTGCAATTTTGGAAAGGATCGGAGTGAACCGTCAGCCGCCCTCGACGCCATTGTCTTCTCTTACCTAATCGATTTTGCAGCTTCCGATTTTAGTCGTTCCTAGTTACTGAGGTGAAGAGCGAATTCACAGATCTGAATCCTTTCGACGGTAAATGCTATGAAAATCTTTACAAAATCAGCTAGCATGATTTTCAGTTTTTCAGTTAGCATTGTAACACGATGGGCTCCGTATGGAAAAGTTTTTCAGTTTCATTTTGTTAAAAAATGAGGTCGTCCGTTCAGCTTTGAATGTTGACGTCGAAAATAAGGCTGCATTATAGTGCTAATTATCCATTTTCTTTTAGAGTTGAAGCATGATTTTCAGTGTTTCAGTTAGCATTATAACACGAACGGCTCCGTATGTAAAGGTTTTTCTGTTTCATTTTGTTCAAAATTGAGGCTTCCAACTTNAAAAGTTTTTCAGTTTCATTTTGTTAAAAAATGAGGTCGTCCGTTCAGCTTTGAATGTTGACGTCGAAAATAAGGCTGCATTATAGTGCTAATTATCCATTTTCTTTTAGAGTTGAAGCATGATTTTCAGTGTTTCAGTTAGCATTATAACACGAACGGCTCCGTATGTAAAGGTTTTTCTGTTTCATTTTGTTCAAAATTGAGGCTTCCAACTTTGAATGTTGACGTCGAAAATAAAGGGCTGCATTATAGTGCTAATTATCCATTTTATTTTAGAGTTGAAAGAGTTAAGAAAGGAGCTAGTAATGAATGTTGAATTACACGCAGTAAAATTGAAATGAATGAGTG
>CAIGRS010278822.1:0-16391 GCA_903798395.1 Fraxinus floribunda
AAAGGATTCCAGACATTTAATCACCTTTCCATCGTGATCCAAATGTCACATTCAACATCCCACAGTATAAACCACTAATGTACCCCTAGGCATCTATACTCCACCTTACCATAGACATACAAAATACTACAAAAGCATCCCACAACCACTATGCATGCAAACAATTACACAAAGTAATAAGATTACTCCAATTCATGCCAATGCACATATCAAACACATTAAAAAATGCACATATAATCACGCAACCAAATTAAGCAATCACACACATGCAGAAATGATAACACACAAATGCATATGCAATAACTAGGATTACGCTCAGTAAGGCTCACAAGGGTAATCACTCGACCTCGTAGCCAAATTTGCCTCACCTCTCATCTTATCCTTCCTCTTGGGTCGATCCTTAATGAAGTGTCTAGACTTACCACAGTTGTAACACCATCTACCACCAGTGCATATGACATGTAGATCTCGAACCCCTAGAAAAGCCCCATTTTTCTTCATTATAATGTCTTGTGCTACCAAGCCTATAACAATGGCAACAAATGGTTGCCTAATTTCAGTACCATCACTCTCCTCCAAATAAAGAGCTTTATTTTCACATTCAAATTTTTTTATCCCACTAAAATCCGTAAAAAGCCATCTCTCTTGGTCCACTCTCAAAAAGCAAACAACCCATCGAAGATTCTTTGTAATAGCTGCTCTGCAAGAAGAGAACAACCCAGTACTTGTTGAAGAACAATAATTTCAAGGAAATTTTAACTGGGATAACCAAGAAACATCTGAAGGGGAAGTTGGAGTAGGTGAAGAGAGTGATGGGGTTGTGGTGGCTGTTGGAGAAGAGAGTTGATATCTTAACTATTCCTTATTTTTTACAAGTAAAAAAAAAATTATTTCTTATTTTTTAATCACACATTCTTCGTCAAATCAATATTTTCAAAATGCATTTTTATTAGAAAATGAGACTCAAATAGGCTCTAATAACAATTAAGTAATCTATCTATAATTGTAAGTATCTACTTATAAATTTATGCATAATGACTTTTTAGGTCGTCTACTCACCAAACCGCCCACGAGAATGACTCAGAAGTCAGAATATATGGATTTCACCTCATATTCTCGGCCCACCAAACACGTCATCAACAGTTTCTTACATGGTTATCCTTTAGCTGGTTGCCTCGTAATTTCATTGAATTTAAAGTTGGAGTACAGCATGTGATGCGCAATACATGTAGGGCATGTTTGGGAAATGTTGATTGGACGTGTTAAAAGGGGAAATTGTCGAGGTTCGCACATAGGATAACTTGGGAAAAAGGGTGAGTTTGTGTACAAATAAATTTATTTATTATTATTATTATTAAATTACATAGGATATGATTTTTTTTTGACGTAAATTTTCGAGTGTAAAATTTCTCACAACTTTTTTGTAAGTTCGATTGTGCCCCCCTAACTTTTTTCGTCTGCGTCCGCCCCTGCCTACGCCCGTGTGAGTGGGATTGAATCCCAATGACTTGCACTTATGGGACGTGATTGAGCTCCTCAATAATGTTACACCATCACTATGAGATATATACATAATTCAAAGGGTTTCATAAGATTTGATTAAACAATTGAGAATCACAATCGACTACATGATAGTTAAAGTGACTCATCAACTATTGATATGAAACTGACTATAAAAGATAACAACGCAATATAGTAAATGAATTTCCAATGTCTTCTGAGACTTCAACTTCAACTATACGAGCTAGTGACGAGCTAAGTTGTCAATCACTTCTTCACAGGTGTGAAATCTAACTCACTAATCTAATCTTGTTTTGCGGATGATCATAGACAAGGATATATATCCCTTTAACGGAATGATTCAATAGAATTTGACATTAGTAAGTTCAAAATTATGTAAAAATACTCCCACAAAGTTGTCGACACATGCAATATAAAGTACAAACAATTTGGTAATATTTCATCAAATGTGTCGTAAAGATATTTAAATGAATCAAACATAATTGGTTCAAACTTAGTTAATATTACATATATTTTTCGAAAAATATTTTCAACATAACTTATCCATTCCTTGTGTCTTACTAATCAATAATTTATAAAAGTGCATTGAAATTTTCATCGCTTCTTAATTCTTATATTATAAAAATGATTACAAAAGAGTTTTAAGCTATATTTTCTCTTAGTTGAATTTATTTGTAATTTAAATTTCACTAGTTTTTCGATGCTCTAATTAAATAAGAAGACGTATTTTAGACCGACCATCAAAAATAACAAGAAAGACCCATTTTGTATTTCTAAAATGTTTTTTATTCTGATAAAAAGCAAACAAAAGCACGTTTTTTGTGTTTCCACCGCGTTAGAAATCAAGGCCTCGAATTTGACCGCCCAAACAAGCCTTTAATCTTTGATGCTTGGTAGTGAGTCTTCTAGAGAAGTCAATCATCAGAGGGACGGCAGGTTCGGTCAATTCCCAAGCCTCACATACCGTGTCCGCACCTTCCTAGGCTCGGATCTTCCTGGCCTATAAAGGCTTTTGCTTTTTTCCTAAAAGCGTCATTCATCTTAACGTGTTCGACTACGCTGAAAATCAAAATAATTTACGATAAGGTTTTTATTCCGCGGACTCAGCACACAGCACTTTGGTGAATTCCTGTTTTAATTCTTTTTCTTAATTATGAATTTCATTTCTTATTTTGTGAAATGTGAAGATTATGTGAGGGTGAAATGTCACGTTTTCCCCCCCAAATTTGAGCGTGTGAGCTGTAAACGAATTGAATTTCTTAATTCTTTGAAATCGTAACGAGTTTTGAGGTTAACAGAAACCCTCTTAGCAGTTGTATGGTGATTATTGTTTTCATAGTTAAGTAACATTAGATTAATCATCTGATGAATTTCATATGAGTTAAAGAATGATAGATTAAGAGAATATCTGTTTCAATTTAATTATGTAAACTTAGTAAATTCAGCTAGCTAATCTACAGTATATTGTTCTTAGGAGTTGATTTTTTGTTTAAAATATTATGTGCTTTCATTAAGGATACTGATGAATGGCAGAAAATAAGACAGAAATAGCTTACTTTCAGTGCTTTTTAATTAATAGTATATCAGATTAAAAGAAAGCGGAGGATACTTTTCCAGCGAGGAAGATGAATTAAAAGAGTGGAAAATGATTTTGATTAGTATTTGTTTATTTTTCTAAATTTGATTTTTATGTAGGGTGATAAAAGAAATTAGCAAGGGAATATTAAGTTTTTGTTTTGAATTTAATTATTAACTTTGGTTGACAGAACAAGAAGAGAGAACTAATATTCTACGTTCCTTTAGAATGTTGTTTTTTGTCGTTAAAATTCAATATTCGACATCAAGTGTTAAAAGCTATTTAGTTCTGTTACAGGTTATTTTGATTTGAAGAACAAACAACATGGCTTTAGTATCAGGAGGAAGATCGACACTTAATCCGAATGCTCCTCTTTTCATCCCAGCATCAGTACGTCAAGTGGAGGACTTCTCGCCAGAATGGTGGAATCTAGTTACTACCTCGACTTGGTTTCACAATTACTGGCTCAGCGAGTACCAGGGAGAGGATATATTCGGCATGGAGGCTGATGGTTTTGAGGGCAATGATGTAGCTAAATTGTTCCCTGATAACATTGACCTTGTTGTGGATGATGATACACTGTACATGGAAGCCCAGTTCGAGGAATTTCTCCAATCATCCGAGCCTGAATATGGAAGCAAGGCGGTCGAGGGAAAACCCGAAAATGGTATGCTTCTTTTTTCTGATTTTGATTGATAATGGATTTGTCGTTTTCTCTTGTTAATGTTGTTCAAAATGGGATATAGTGCATTTGGCTTGGGTGATTAGTGTTTTTGATTGATTCAAGAATTTAAACAGCTTGAATCATTCGGCCAGAGCGTAGTGTTATCTTGCCAATTCCTTTGAGTAGAAGGAGAATTGATTGTGATCATGAATTATGTTCAGTTTTACAGATGTCGATCCCATCATGTCTGTGGAGTTTGTTGAATCTTTCATAATAAGGGGGGCATAGAACACTTTAATCCCATGAAGGGAAAAAGGCATAAAACTTGAACCAATTGTTGGCTCTTCATTATCTTTACCAGAATAAGCCAATGTACATCCGAATATCAAATCCATCCTGAGTAACAGAAGATAATCAAAGTTGCATGGATGGAAATAGTAGTGTCATTAGAAATAAGAGAACACAATTTCTTAAATTTGTAGCAATAAAAATTATGTTTTGAAGAACTTGATTGGGGTTTAATATGACATTGCACTTCTTCTTTGCTTTGACATGCAACTCATGCATTGATATACTCATCGCTTGTTAAATTGGTATCAATCATCAGGTTTGAACAAGAATCTGGCGGTGTCATATGAGAGAGGTTCCAAGTTCCTTGGGGAGCCGGCATTGCGCTGAAACTAGCAAGGTTGGGTCTTGGTTTGCAGATGGGCCAAGAAATGGCAGTCTTTTTTTGCTTGTAGCTTTATGTATATAGCAAGGAAACCTTGGTTATATACCGTAGCCCCTTGTTTAGTTTTAGCAACGGGAAAAATAAAAAAAAAAATGTGGCACAAATGAAGGAAGATAAAAAGTTTAAATAAAAAAAAAAAGGTTGTTTTAGTCGAATTAATCTCTCCCATCTTTGAAATATCTCTCTTATCGTGACCAATAGCGGCAATGATGAAAGAAAGTTGTTCTCCATGAATTTGGAAATTGATTGAGCTTCGAGTATAGTCTGGTTTCAGGATGCATGAGATATATCCAGGTCGGTCAAGAATGCTCGTATGTTCTTGGAGTCAAGTTCGCTTCACCTTTTAAACGCATTCCAGAGGCTTTGACTTCTCTCTCACCACATTCCCAATTAAGAAACTCGGTTTGCACTAACAGGTTAGATAGTATCTGCAAAATAGGATTATAAAATAAATAAATGACATTCCAGTTAAATGATGAATATGATCTATGTCTCGTTTAAGATAAGGGGTCGACACCATCTATTGTGAAATAAAAAACATTCAGGGTGTAACTCTCACAAATGCACATTATACGTCAAATATTAATATAGTTAAATATGTTATACTCCAAATGGATGATGGAAATTATCACAGTACACACCCAAAAAGAAAAATAGGTAAACTGATGGCTGTTCAATTACCAGCAGAAACACAGTAAAATTTTTATTTTTACGCGGCTTCTCGTGTTGGGCACTATTCTGTATTGACTAAAGTAGCTTTAAGTTAAAGTTCGGTGGGACTTGTGATTCATTAGATATTTTCATAATATTTAATTGGTAGTTATATATCCTTACCTCATGCTCATCGCGTAGAGGTGTCAATTTGACTCGTCGGTTCGGACGACCCGTAATTCGGTAAAATCGAATCGAGGCTCTGGCCGATCCCCATTTTGGGGCGTGATCATCTTGAGCCCGAGCTAACACACGTGGCTCACCTATAATGAGTCGAGTTTAAAAAAAATAAAATAAAAAAATCTACAAAACTTTAAAAAAATAAAAAAATTATTTAGCTGCCTCAACAGTGCAACTGCCTGTTATAGGCAACTATTGTTGCCTTGTTATGGCAGCACATATAGTTGCCTTAACAAGGCGGTTAGAGCCGAAAGACCTACTCGATTCGAGCCAAAGAAAGTTCGAACCATTTTTACTTGAGTCGAGTCTGAACTTCTAGTTGAGCCGATTGGCTCGTTGACATCCCTATTCTTATGCCACTTTGTATATTTTAAGACAATTATGTTTGATGTACAACAAAGTCTACACTATGGTTTACATTTGCCATAGGCAAAGTGTCATTTGACAGTTAAAAAAAACACACAATTTTCCATCCAATAACTATATAACAAG
The DNA here is from genome assembly GCA_903798395.1 of Fraxinus floribunda. Classification (NCBI taxonomy): domain Eukaryota; kingdom Viridiplantae; phylum Streptophyta; class Magnoliopsida; order Lamiales; family Oleaceae; genus Fraxinus; species Fraxinus floribunda. Next base: position 5,878 of record CAIGRS010278822.1, read on the forward strand.
AAGGCAAATGTCAACACTAATGTCATCATTGGAATGTCCTAATGGCAAAATCCATCCTAAGAAGGGCGTCAATTTCCTATTTGACAAGAAAAGCTATGAAGATTCGGTATGATGTCTTAGGATTGACATCTAGATATATAACTGATTTGAGTATTTGGTCCATTTTATCGTGAGCAATGAGCATCATGAGCTTAGCCTTTTCAACTAGATCTCATGTAGCATAGATCATATCTTGTAGTGTGAATTTATAGAAAATTTTAAATTTCAGCTCATTCAACGCATTTTTCTAGCTTCGCACCTGTAATATTATACTTTTATGTCAAGTCGATAGTGCCATCTAACAGAATGTATTACTACTTGGCCCTTCTATTCACCTAGTTAACTATGTCCTACAATGTACATAAAATCCTAGAATATAATTAAGAAGATTCTTGAGAATGTGGATGTAATCTTATCTATACAAATAGGGTCCTATGGAGATGTTTATTTGGGGGCAGGCTGTGTTTGTAGGCCAATCAACATGGATTGGACTGGTGATGCAGCCCCTACAATCAAATTTTTCTCTTTGTGATCCATTGAAACATGACAAAAGAGAAAAATCAAATAGAAAGACAAAGGAGAGTAATGTTTTAGAAGGATTCTTGCTTAATCAATGTTTAATATTATATCATTAAAATACATGTTTGAGTGATGTCTTCTGTGTGTCAATTCATTCAATTTATTACATGTATTGAAAAATTCAATATAGTTGTCTTTGGTAGCCCGTAGCTACAATAAGGTTACATTAGTTTTAATTCTTGTTTAAATATGTTTTACTTTGATGAGATTGCATCATTCTTATAAACGGTAGTTTCTATAACAGATTGGTACTCAACATTTTACAATGACAAAATTGATCCTCAACAATTTATATATTTGTACAATCAACAACAAGTCACTTACAGAATTAACCTCAATTCGAGTTTTCATACTTCAGTCCAATTCTTAGAGCAAGATTTAACTTCGTAAAGTTGAACATAGAAGAACCAAGAATGATTTAATAGAATTTTGGACGAAAAATTTCCTCTATTAAATACCTGTAATCATTTACCTTCAACTTTCTGCGCAAAATTCCGTGCTTAGCTATCATTTGATGATCAGTTTATTGCTAAGAGCTGTTAATAACATTTTTTTTTTTCAATCCCCATGGCCCCACAGGCTTCCAAAATATATACTATTTATGAAGCACCATCTGATTTTGGAGTCGGAGAGTCTTTTTCTTGACACTAAATTCTATGAAACCCAAATTTTAGACTAGTGGTAAAAACAAACTTACCCACGGAAGTAGCCAATCCTACTAAGAGCCCGTTTGGTAGAGATTAAAATCGGATTAAAATTGAAAATTAGTTGTTATTGTTGATTTTTATTAGACGAGTGAGACCCAATAAGGATCATATTTTCAATTTTAATAGGATTTCTAGCCCTCCCAAACAGGCTCTAAATGTCTTCAATACTCGTTAAGGGCAATTCACATATCTTAAAGTCGAGATTGGTTTTGAGTTAAAAAGAAATACGAAAAAGATATGACGCAATTCACGTATTAAAAAAATAATAGTGATCGGTAGAGGGGATTTTGAAATTATAGTAATAAAGAAGGAAGAATTATCTATGATTGCAGCCAAAGTTTTGGGTCCAATGTTGTAAAGTAATTTATGTACCACGGTGGACTGCATCATTTTCTTGAGGATAATCCATTATTGCTTTGGAAACAAGCACATCTTTACATTATTAGACGGATTACTATTAGAATTTTTGGTTGCATGCGTAGATGTTTTTAATAAAGATCAATTATTTGTTGGCATTATATTAAAACAAATTTGACTATCATTTGGTTTGTAATCATCGGAGAAGACCAATTCTCCAATTTGGTAGGAGGTTACCAAACACCAAAGTTTTAAATGCACTTACTATAAATCCTAGATTTATGATTAAAAAAAAAAAAATTACGTCTAAATTTGTTTGGCAAACTCTGATCAACAGTTAATTGGTGATTTCAGCTATCGGATTTCAAAAGTGTGAGCCAATTCGACTTTGATGCTCAAACCTAATTGTCGTTGAGTTACCTGATTATGTATCTTTTATTGCTCCATCATTTATACAAGCCCACCATTTATTTTTTATTTTGAAATAAAAAATTAATATTTCATTAATAAAAGATTCAATCTTTCATTAATTCGAGTCATCATGAACAACAAACGACACAAATTGAGGAAGAAAATCAATCCAAACTCTAGTACTCAAATAAATAACATTATAAGATGCAACGACGTTCGCCATTTTACCATGGCACAATGTCAAGTTTGTTTAATCTCAATGAAGCAATAGAAGAGGGAACTCTTGATAGCCTACACTAATTAGGCATAATTTCCAAACTTTCCTTCTTCAGCATGGTTTATTCAACTCTCTCATCCTTCCTTACTCTTTTAAATCACTGAAATAGCTAAAGGCAACCCCCACTCCCACTCCCACCCCCACCCCCTCCGGCGGATCCAGCACCAGGCCAGCCCCTGAGGCCACACGTGTTGGATCTGTCGAAAACTTTTTTTTTTTCTTTTAACAATATATAAATTTTTTAGATTATTATAACTATTATTTCATTTCATTTTCAAATACGTCATTCAGTTGAGTCGGTTAGAGTTTACAATTCTTACGAGATGTCTCTGGTTAGATTCCCTAACTTGAAATTCATATATTTTTAGTTCTCCATTGGGAGTCGAATCCGTGATTATTTTTAAAGATTATTAGAGTCCTTACCATTAGCATTAGGGCACTTGTTGAGTTTGATATTATTATTAACATAATAATATATATTAAGTCTTAAATATTAATAAATGACATTGAATCACAATGGTATTTTTAAGTTCGTATAAATCCTTTTTCATATTTATAGGATATCTATTATGATGTTTTAAAAAAATGTAGATTGTTGAAATGTCATCCACACTTCATATTTCTCTTTTGCTTACTATTTAAGAGAAAGTGGGACCTTAGCAAAAACAGCCTAGCATTGTTTATTAAAAACCCTGTTTGGTAAGAATTAAAATCGAATTTTTAGTAGATTTTGATAAAAATTGATGGAATGTGTCATTGAAAATTTGTAGCTCCCGTGAAGTCCGTGGTTAGAATTAAGAGTAATGTTATATGTACATAATTATTTACAATGTACAAATTGATGACATATCATTATATTAAATTTAATTGATTTCCTTCTCCCCTCTCTCTCTCTCTCTCTCTTCATAACTTTTTTTTTTTCTTACAAGTGGATATATATATATTCAAAAAATTTCCTTAGTTTTTAACCACACAATCTTCAAAAAATTACTATTCTAAAATCAATTTTATTCAAATAAATCGATTGTTAGAAAACATGTGGAGTTGACTTCTCAATGTGAAACTGTTTGGTGGATTTGAAATTGGCATCGCCCGCCAGACTCTTGCTAGTGGCACGGGGCCAAAAAGATAGGCAAAAAGAATCCCTCACCAGTCACCACCACCCAAAAAGAAAGAAAGAAAGAAGAAATATTTTTTTTCACTAAAATGTGTGGTGAACTTTTATTGGTAAATAGACTCCTGACATAAAGAGTTGAAAACGAAGTCCACGAGAAAATAATGCTAGAATTTCTAGAAGTGCTACACCAATAAATCAAAAATAATGTTAAATATATTTACTATGTTAAGCGAGAGTCGCGAGACAATATCATAAAATATCAAGAAATAAAACAATTTTTTTTTTGGTTCTATTTCGTAAGTTTTGTCTAGTATTGCCCATCTTAAAATATGCCCCCAAAAAGTCATTTGAATTATTGAAACATTGATAGGTCTGGAAACTCGAGCTTGATTTGTCAAACATAACATTAATCATCGAACTCAGAATAAGAACATGTTGGGTAACTATTAAAATTTAATTAAAAATAAAAATATGACCGTTATTGGGTCTCACCCTTCTAATAAAAGTCAACAATAACGGCTAATTTTTTAATTTTAATCCGATTTTAATTTCTACCAAACAGGCTCTAAATTTATTTTTATTTTTGAAATCATCTAGGGAGATATATTTGCTTCAAAAAGCAAGCATTTCTCCAAGGAAAACAAATGCCTGAAGGTTGTTTTAGTAACTTCACTCATAAGACATTTGAACTGGTCAGTAGCAGTTGTGACAATGACAATTAAAGAAAAAATTAAAGACAGAGGGCCATTTGATGTTAAAAGCAAGTGCTCATAAGTCGCATAAAATGGTACTTGTAAAGCCTATATAATTGAAAGATCAATTGATTTAAGTATTTTTTTTTCTAAAGTTGCTTTCACTCTCACTTTCCATCAGCACATGATGTGCTTTTGAAAGCATGACTAAACAATTTCTTGTAATTTGAACATTCAACAAGAAAGAAATAAACCCCATTTGTACCTACATTATTCAAGAAAGTGTTGGATTTTTATAAAAGTTTGGATCGGCTACAAGAATTCTTCTTCATCATTGTCTTCAATAATTTACTGGGAAATCCAAAGCAACTAGATCTTTAACAATTACAATAGACTGTGTTAGCTCTGGTCTATCTTGTCCCTCTTATGACTTGTTCTACTAAAACCGTGTTATTCCCATGTACACGAGCCTCTTTAGGTCTACGCTAAACATGTGTCATCACCCAAGTCCTGCTTTTTCTTAATTTATTCTCAACTGGTGTCATCTCATCACATCATATATAAATTTGATGTGCGAGTCTTGGCTTTCTCCTGCATTTTGACATGAAGTTTTCCAAGGTATGCTTTCCTTCTCATTAATATAGTCTTGAGAAATCTTCATCTCTTGAAAATGATTAGCTTACAACACTTGAGGAAAAATTCTTGATTAATTATCTATATTGTAACCAAAAACAATATTTAGATACTCGTTTGGTTTACTCCAATTTCATCATCTTGAAATGTTCTCATAGGATTTGACAGAGTTTTTTATTGTGTTTGTGTATCTGTAAATTTTAAATAAGCTTTTCTGTTTCCTTCTCATAGAAAGAGAGATGATTCTGAAGGAAAAAGCTAGTTTTGGATACGGCCTGACCTCGACCAGTTATCCTATCCTCGAGTCTCAAGTCTCAACTGGTTAATCCGAGCAAAAACCAGATTTCATAGCTTTTTGGTTGCTCAATGGGAAAGAAAATCAGCTGGTTTACTTGCGTGAAAAGACTGTTCATTCCTGACTCAAAGCCAAAAGCTGAAGAGGTACATAAATTGGTTTTCGAATATCCATTTGAATTTCATTATGAGACAGGCGTGTATTATTGAGTTCACCCGGCCCTTTCTCAAATCATGATCAGAAATCGAAGGGATGGAAATGGCTGTTTGGAAGGTTAAAGTTCAGACAGCTCCCGGCACTTGAAGCACCTGATCAGAAAACGTTAATTGAGGCAACAGAAGAGCAGAGAAAGCGTGCTTTGGCTGTTGCAATTGCGACAGCAGCTGCAGCAGAGGCTGCCGTGGCTGCAGCAAATGCTGCGGCTGAGGTGGTCCGGATGACAAATATTCATTGTCAATTTGAAAGGAAAAACCAAAATTCTGCTGCTATTAAAATTCAAAGTATTTACAAAGGACACCTTGTGAGTTTCTCCAAATTCCTTTTCTTTGATTTTCAATTGTTGATTTGTCATTGTAAGTGGCTTGTGCTGCAAATGTATTTTATGTGTTTAGTACAAAAGGGCAATCGTAAAGGGATAGATTGCGCCCCTCCTCTGCGCATCAATTTTGAACTAGTTCATGTACTCGTCTGAACTAATCAATTTTGACAGTGCCCACTCACTTTGAGGTAGTTATCTCATTACATGAATATTGAATAGAAGGCTACTTGGAGGAACTTGCAGTAGTCCAGTGACCAATTCAGAACTCCGTTTGAGGGGTATTTGGCTGGGATTTTGATCTCAAGGAGTCTTTATTACAACTAGTGTAAATACTAATATCAAGGGTTGATAAGCCTACTTTTAAACAAAATCACGAGTCTTTCACAGCATTGCGGTCATTTTTAGAAGAGATAACCCTTCTGTGAACGTTCAAAGTTTCCTTTCGTCCATGTGAGGTGTTATTCCATATGTTTCAAGTCCTCGGACCTTCTTATGAATTCCCTACATCATTTTTTATATAAGCTCACTGTGGTAACAAGTTATTACCTTCCAATGGAACTTTTGCAGGCTAGGAAAGCACTAAATGCACTGAAGGGACTGGTGAAGCTTCAAGCAGTGGTTCGAGGTGAGCTTGTGAGACGCAGAGTGGTTCAAAAACTGAGGCAAATCTCATCATTAGAAAAGGCACAATCACGACAACATCAAATAGCTCTTCCAACTCTGAATCAATATCGTGATCATGATCAAAAGAAGCAAAGTTTTAGCCTAAAGGAAATGATCAAATCTGAAGAACTAAAGGTGTGTGAACAAGTTCAAATGCTACTTTTTCATGTAGAAATATGCAGTGGCATGTTTCACGAGTTAAAATCTTGTTTATTATATTGTCTAATCCCACCTTTATTATATATCAACATATCCCAGATGCCTTTTATTCCAAACTCTCTATCTGTTGATAGGCAAACTTCTAGAAGTTCAATGAAAATCACATAAAAGTCCGCTCAAATTGTTTACTTTATGATTTCCATTCTATACTCTTATTGTGAAGTTCAGTAAATTCATGCTTTTAAGTCAAATAAAGAAAGAAAAAATCGTTCATTGGCAGCTTGAATGCAAAAGCCAAAGGAGTTGGGATTTGAGCATGTTTTCGAAGGAAGATATGGAAGATTTTTGGCTAAAAAGGCAAGAAGCCATTGCCAAAAGAGTGCGGATGAAACAATATTCATTTTCTCATCGGGTAACTTGGGCACTTTATTCTATAACATCGCTCAAACTTTTATTGAAACTTTAGTGCTGATATATAACAGCCAAGAATGTATTTCATTTTTCTTCTTGACAACAAATTAGGATAATTTTCTACTTTTTAAATCTCATTAGAGTCCTTTTTCCTCATTTTTTCAGGAGAGAAGAAAGGACCTGACTCTGCAAGAATTAATAGCCCAAAGAGAAAGCAGCAGGCAGTCAAGCAGAAAGGAAGAAACGGAGAAATGGAAGAATTTACCTGATTCATACCCTTCTGCAGGTGATTCGAATCGGCTGACGCTACTAAAGCTGAGAACTGCACATAAACAAGAATTGGTAGAAGAATTAAATTCACCATTTTCACTACCGAGGAGATCGTTTTGTCACATAAAACAGAAATCAATTGGAGACGAAAGCTCCTTACCAAACTCACCAGTTTTCCCGACTTACATGGCAGCCACGGAATCTGCTAAGGCCAAAACAAGATCAATGAGCATGCCAAAGCAACGGCTAAGATTATGCGATACATACTCAGGTCAACATTCTCCATACAAGCTTAGTCTTTCTTCATGGAGCTCCTTTAATGGCGAAACGAAGAACATTAACCAAAAGTGCAGTATTTCTCAGTGGTAACTTGCCGAAACGAGATGGCCATTGTTAAAATTGTTTCAGACTCGGCTCGTGTTACCTCATGTACATGTGTGCATATACAGATATCTTCCACAATTTCATGTTTTTGTGTGTAAGCTCCTGAAGGTGTTGTGTGTTCTTTGGGAAGATTCTCTTCCCCGGTATCTTGGAAGAAATTTTGTTGGATAACTTAGGCACTGTTTGATTGTAACATGGAAATGGAAATCGAATTTCAAGGTACAATCACTTTAAACTGCATTTTTTTTTTTGTTTTAATGGAAAACATATTCCTATGGGTTTGGTGGGGGTTTTTATTATTCATCTAACACAGAATTGGAATTCCTTTCCACATTTGCCCATCAAACAGACCCTACGGATTGATTCTCTTTATTTTCAAAATACATTTTTGTCTCATCTTTTCAATCACACATTTTTCAATAAAATAATATTACACGTAAATTCAAATATTTTCTAATTTTTTAACCACACATTCTCTATCAATCCACTATTTTAAAATGTATTCTTACAATAAAATGGAGATCAAACGGGTACAAATCCCTTCTAGTGGATGTGTAGTACACAAAAACAAATGATTGAACGATAAATAAGATTTTGATTTTTGATTTTTTGTGTTTAATAACATCGAGTTTTATCTAATCCTCAGTCCTAAACATCCTTTCGAATGAAAACTGTCCAAATGAAGCATTTAGCACGAGATCATTTTTAATAAAAAATCTAAAGCGTAAAGATTTTGTAAATGGATGCGACCTCGGGACTTTTGCAAGTGTTGTTACCATCCAAATTAGCTCATCTAAACGTTTAAGATAAAATGCGAAATAACCGACTCCTCTGTCAGGCAAGGGTATTACTAGAAATGTTCAAACTTCGAATTCTACCCCCCAACATGCGTTGGGTCCAGAATCAGAGGTTGATATGCACAGCAGGTGGTAACTATACTTTATTGGAGGTTGACATGACTTTCGCCTCTTTCCTGCCTCAGGTAAGCTACCTTACACCTCTTCTAACCAAACAAAATACTTTCAATAAATTATCCAAAATATATTCAAAAATAACTTCTTAATCTCAAAATTAACTTCTGACTTTCTAAAAACCATGCCATACAGACCCTCAGAGGCAAAAATTGAACATTCAGCTTGTCGGTAAAAGGGCTCAAAATTTATATATATACTTCAAAGTGAATGGAGCTGAGAATTTATACTCGAGATAAGAGGTGTCATATTAAATCAGTTCAAAACCCCAGGTTAGACGTTCCATCGGGTGGTTATGTTACATGATTCATGATTGTGTGCTCAATGAAAAAAGAAATATACATCGAAGAGTACATTTTTCATATTAAAACTATTCAAGTGAAACTTCACCGATGAATACAGCTCCCAATTCCTTGTCAAGAAAACAAAATTATCGGCATAAATTAATTTCAATTGCAATTAATCCAAAATTTACCAGGAAAACAATTCATTAATGCCAAAATGTAAAAGCAATTTCAGTATTAAATCTATCGAGCAGGCTGTGACTGTTGAGCATGTTCCAAAAGCTGGGTGACTAACTTATTAGTGCGTCCAGAAAGGGCCTTGGTGTGATCAATGAGCTGCTCGTAGCTGAAAAATTAACAAATATTTTTCTTAAATAAGTGGAAATCAAAGAGTCAAAACAGAAGTCACAATGATAAAGTAAGTTCAATTTATTTTACTTAACAGGAACATTTGCAGTTGAGTAAATAAGTTATGAAATTAAGGTTTTTCCGGGTCAAAGTTGGAAATATGCTAGTGTGAAGAAAGTCTGAATAGTCGTGTGCGTCAGGATGCAAATTGTAGCAGAACTTACACATTGAGGTGGTTGGGTTCCATTACAATAGTTCCCTTCCGAGAATCAATCTTGGCATCAAGTTTTGAGGTCTTTATAAGATTCACAATCCATCTTTCCGCCTCGTCATAATTCAAATTCAGTTTCTCGGCAAGCACCCTGTCAAGAGAACCCCAAAATTTCAACTTAAAATGATTCAATGGGTATTATAAACTAAACATGTAGGAAAGTTAGGACGATCAGTATGATAAACCCCATAATTTAATATGGAATGCATCAAGGCTACATATTAACCAAAGAAGCATGAAAAACTTGAGGATTGGTAGGATGGGGGCCTATTAACTTGTGCAATGAACAATTTAAAGCGCGTACCCCATGTCAATACGCTGATGAATATGGCAATAGGTTTCAAACATAAAAAGGCGGGCATTTTCAAGGAACTCATCTCTTAATGGTACAGTCGTAAAGCTCCCCTCTTCCACTCGTTTTCCCAGGAATGGATCGTTCAATATAACCTGCATCAAAATATCCATGTTCCGAAGGCGCATAAACAAGGACGCAGATATAATAATAATAATAATAATAATAGCCTTCCATGCACACCGGTTTTAAAATCATAAAGCAAAGATCCAGCAAATCAAGACAAGTACACTGAACTACACAATTAGAAAACAGCCTCGTGCAACAATTATAAGAGACTTCTAAATCAGTTTCATTTTTTTAGTGGATCAATGACCAGGAAATAGGCATTTTCAGATTAGATTACTTGGTTCCTGGAAGGGACAAACGAAACAAATCTTGACATAATATGGCCCACTAATTTGAAGTGAACTGATCTCAAGAATGGGAAAATGACACATATTCATCAAACAAAAATAAACAAAATCATAGTACATAAGAAAACAATTTTAGACATCTAGAAGATAGAGCTTTACAGAAAATTTAGCCCATAGCATTTCAAAAGAGCATTGGATTTATAAGCATGTGATGTGCTTTTTAATGCACAAATAGGATTAAGTTCTAAGACGTCACGTGTGTCATGCGAGACAGTTTTCATGTTGAAACTAACAGCCGAAAAAGAATATGAAGAAAAGGTTGCACAACATGCAAGAGAATCAACAAAATGCAAATTCGAGGTACTAAGAGTTGGTGCTATCTCCAGGGGCGGACGCAGAA
>CAIGRS010278855.1:0-26142 GCA_903798395.1 Fraxinus floribunda
AAACATCAAATTATAAGTGACAGATTACTTTTATTGATCACAAATTAATAAATTTGTAGGTCACACAGTATTTATTGATCACAATTTATCCTTCATTGGTCACACACCAACCAATTTATGGTCACAATCAACAAATCATTTGTGACTACCACCAACACGACACTACTGTCGTCTCCGCCGCCAACACCAATATCACAAAAACGCACCACCACCGTCGCCAACGCCAACGCCAACACCAACACCAACACCAACACCAACACCACTATCACCAACACTTCCCAGCAACAAAATCACCGTTTTAAACATCGCAGCCAACGTTTTCACCACCACCACTAGTCCACTACATCAAACTGTTAACACCACCACCACCACCACCCAAACACCACTAAAACCATCGAACCACCACTATCACCAACACCCATCCAACAACAAAAAAAAAATCATCTAGGCCGCTACATGCGCGATCTGCAGCGTCCCTCACGTCGCAGACCACATCGCAATCACTGTCACCACCATCTCCACCACACTGCAACCACTAACCCCACTAAAAAATTCCCAATCCGCCCCACCACCACGATCTCCACAAATTACATAAATCCACACATCACAACCACAAATCCACCATACCGCAACGGTCTTCACAAGTCCACCAGATCGCAATCGTATTGCCGTCGCCATCACCACCGAACTGAAGAAGCTGCAGGTTCACATCGCCACGCTGAGACGACACGATGCAGCGCAACGTATCAATGATCACATGTGTCTCTGGTAACGATCACTTCTCGACAACGTTGGATGAGTAGACAGGGTAGACGAGAGGAGCAGGGAGACGAAAGAGTGAATAGAGAGAGAGATATTAGGGTTTGTAATATTATTATTATTAATAAAATATTAATTTATAATAATTAAATGAATACCCGATTTTTGTATAATGAAACTTTCAACCTGATTTTTGAATATTGATTTTGAAAAGTAGGATTTTGTGTAATTTTCCCTTTACTATATATAAGCTCTTCGGGGATAAATATTAGGGCCTTTGCATGGACTTTAAAAAGTCAAAAGGAGCTTTTGAGACCCAAAAGTTACTTTTGAACTCGTTTGACTAATTTTATGAAAGTTATTCTGATAGTTAGAAGAGCTTTTAGAGGAAGGTAATCCAGTATAGCTTCCTCTAAAAGCACTTCAGGAAATATAAAGTAATTTTAAAAATTAGTTTTAAAAGATAAATTAAAGTATTTTCTTCTAAAATCTCTTCTATAGGAAACAAAAGTAAAAGTCATATCAAACGAGTTCTCAACGTGGTTGTACAAATATATCGGGACTTTTCTCATGAGGAGCTCTGATACTTTTCATAATATCATAACCTTACGTGCGAACCGATCAATAGCACCTCAATGATATATGGATGAACAATAAAATTTTGATGTCATTTGCCTATCAATTTTTATTCCAGTTTATCCAATTTCAAGCTCTGTGGCATACGTAACAAAACAATTTAGCAAAGATGTGTATAAGCAAATTTAGGACTTTCTCGAGCCAATGCAAAAACTCGTAAATTATTCCAACTGACACGCTTTCATATTAGAATAAATGAGGTAAGAATGTAAACTAACCACTGTAGGGAACACATGCATTTAAAACCCAAAAAAAAAAAAAAAATGGTAATAAATGAGCTATCCTTACGCTGAGCTCTCTCAAAACATCATGAATGCCGCAGGTGTTTACTTTCCTATTAGATCTTTTGGTAGTCAATATGGTTCGACTTCCATTGTCGTCATTCATTAGATAGATGTTTTGCTAAATTTTCATTACTTTCTCGACGTTCTTCATTAGTAAGAACAACAATGCCGTCTTGAAGGATCAGAAGAATGTCCGGCATACGATAATTTTGAGATAGAGTTGCACAAGCACCAACATGTATAAAAGTGATATGCCACAAATGAATAAAAAAAATAAAATTCGAAAGCCAGGGTCGTCTTGCCACAACTGCCCATCCCAACAATGTGAATGATTTTTAGGTTAGATTGTTGTTCATTACACAATCTTTTATATGCATCAAGTCTTCGTCAAATCCCATCATAGTACTCTTTCTCTAGGGGCAGGATTTGATGGCAAAAAAATTCTTTGGCTGCAGATTTGTATGACTCTCTCGACCTTAATCTTCAACACAACTTTCGGGATAAATTGATTTCCTTTTTTATTCTATGCAAATCTGTATGATGCAAGCAAATTTAGCCTCTTAGTTCAGTATGGGCGGAGATAGTTGACCGATGACTGTTGACAATCAACGGTTGTAATAACCGAAAAAATAATGCAATACATATGCAAATGCACTAAAACGTAAAAAATATATACATGTGAAAATATAATTCATTACAACCCATAATACTAAAAATAAAATAAAATACAACCCTACTATTTACATCTGCAGCATGGGATGTGATATCATATTTTTGCTTGTTCTTTCTTGAACACACACTTGATCGTCTCTTTCGAGATGTCATAATTGGAGTTAATATTGAACTTGAAAATGGTACCACAACTGAATTTCTTGATTTCAATGGCGGATAGTGTTTATTGTACCTCAGAATAGGGTTTATATGGACAACTAAGCCATTATCACTCCGAAAGGAAAGACCTTGAAATATATTTTGCGAATCAAAATATGGGCTAAAGATTATGCTAAATTTGTGATTAAATAATGTTTTGAAATGATTTTAAGATTTAGATCAATCGGGGTTCATAATAGGATCAATATTCAAAAAACATCTAAAACTCAAGATTGATGATTTTGAATCATGGACAAACATGGACGTATGGATATGACGTGTTTGGTGGATTAAAATTCAATTGCACCATAAAGGTAGAGCATGTTTGGTGGAGTAAAATCAGATACCATGTTTAAATAGTAGGAGACGAATAATATTTCACATTTCATTTTTACTACCTTAAAACAGTAATTATTGAATATTCAAAATTTAAATATTTATTAAATACTAGGTAGATGGTGCAATTTTCACAAAAATAAAAGGCTCAACTAAAAGAGGCCCAGATTCTTAAAATAAGGCCCTTACAACCTTACTTCATCTTCCCCATTTTAAAGCCAATACCATTCTTCTCTCTCCACTTTATCGGCAGCCATTTTTAAGAACAGTCATCAGCAGCAGTCAGCAAACCTTTGGGGAGTTGGGCTTAATGTTTTAAAATCCTAAAAAAGAAAAAAAAGGCCCAAAACAAAGGCTCACTGCTTAAAAAAAGGAGGCAAACTTCTCATCTCCTTCCAGGCTCCACAGCGGCTACTGGCGAATCCCGACGGATCCAGCATGGGCGGCCGCGCGGGCTGGCCATGTGCTGGATCCGCCCCATTAATGCTTGATATTGTTTTCATATTTGGTAGAAAAAATGTAGTTTTTTTAAACGACGCTTTTCTTCACGAGTTACATATTATGAAAGAAGATGCTCAAATATTGGTTTCCTCTGCATCATATACATTTCTCCTGGCTTTTCTTTCCAGTGATTCCACTTCTTCACGGATATTGCCGTACGGTTCAAGGGGTGTCTATTTAATTACAAAACACATGGTTTTTCAAGATATGACATGCACAGTTCGGTTGTAATTGCCTCTACCATCGGTTGGAAAACACCAATAGTCACTCGACTTTGCCTAAATTTCATGTAACTCACAGAACTTTATTTTGGTCCCATCTTAATTACTTTTAGTTTTTTCCACCCAGACACAAAGACCCTTAACTATTTTTCTTTCAATAAGCAAAAAACTTCAGAATTTGGAAAACGAATAATCACCCCTTTTTCAGGTTCGCAATAGCCACACACTTATTATCCACACATTTCGTGGGGCCCATTACTCCTCTCAACAAACCCGAACCCACATTAAATTTGACATGACATTATGGAAAAAAAAAAAAGAGTAGCAGCATTCAACTTTTATGGAAAGTAACAGATCACAAGAAATAAAGGAAACATAAGTTACCATCTGTGATAATTTTACATAGTCTTTGTATGATAAAGAAAATAAATAGTTTTTCAAACACGAAAAGTATTTATAACACGAAAAGTATTTATAACAGAGAACAAGAGAACATCTGATACATTTATACAGTACATGCTATCCTATGAACTGGATTCTGCATAATCTTCTCAGCATGGATGCCTGCATGAGGATTGTCAATAGTTGAGACACCAACCTAAAACCACAAACGAGGAAACCTCAATTAGTTCTGAAGCACGTCAGAAATTAAAAGCAACTCAGTAAAAGTAAAGTGTTAACTATAAGTAGTAAAAGTGCTTAAATTGAATTGATATTCCAGTGATGAACAGAAAAATGCAATGGCAGAATCACATGCTAATATTGGATGAAAACAGAAAAAAAGTAAACACAGCCACGACGTCACCAAAAGTCACATTGCCAATATGGACGAGACACACAATGAAGAGTTCAAGTAGAAAGATTCGAAGCTCAAACATCATTCCTGGCAATTAAGCTATACGGGGACTAGCAATTGGAGCATAATGTTTACAACTAAGCTTCATTAGGTTTCCAATAAACAACAGTTAGAATCCTCCAGTGAAAAACAGTGGCCTGCTTGCTTAAACAGAACAAGTAACACTACCATGTTACTTGGTTACAATTCATTAAACAAATGGCAATTATTTCAAACTTAATTCAATCAAGCTGTCTCTTCACTTTATATAGTGAAGGAGTATCAATGAAACCACTTCTAGTCAATTTGAGTAGTGCTGTTGTAACTGTTTTGTGTATGAGAACATATGTATACTAATTAAGTAGTATAAGTCAAATTATGAATGTTTCAGATCTAAATGAACGAAAGACATTGATGTGGTCTTCCCTATGAGGTCTTCCCTATGAACTTACACCATCCTACATCAAACTTGCAGGAAATATTGAATAGAATTGGCATCAGATTTGTTTTAATAGAAACTTTTACAGAACTGTTATGGAGTTACATTTTCCTTTTGTTAATCTTTTTCTCCTGTGTTTGCCCATGTCAATTCTTTTAGCTCCCTACTAAACTTCAAAGGGAGTAGTCGATGAACCACTAGGCTTAAAATTTGAAGCCCCAATTTTTGCTGGTGTCACTCGTTTTTTTAATTATTTAAATGATAATCACTCGTCACCCACCGTGTTGAACGGACACCTCAATTAGGTGGTCTGACACGTGTCGGATATGGACACTTCTCGAAGTAATTTTATTTTCTTTACAAAAATATTATATATTTTATCTCAAATTAATTATTAAATAAGAAATATGTATTCATATTTAAAAGATTTTAACAAGAAAAATTAATAACACATAAAAAAATAAATTAATTCTTTAATCATCGTTTCTGCAACGTATCAGTGTTTTTTTTGAAAAATCAAGTGTCGACATGTCCGATAGTGTCCGTGTCAGTGCATCATAGGTAGACCATAGACCATTTATTTAATGTACTTGAAAATAAGGAAAATAATCCTATTTTGAAAGAGAAGATTATACTACAGCGACTCATTTAAGTTGAGCAAACAAACAATTGATTACATCACATAACTAAGATTTCTTCAAGAAGAACAGACCACAAAAAAAAGAATGAAATTAAACTCTAGAATTCGTCTTGTTCGATATTGTCCAATACAGCCCAAAAAACTTTCATGCTTTTTGCCTACCAATATTTATTCTTGCTTATAGAATTTCAAGCTTTATGGCATACATAACAAAACAATTTTAGCAAAGAAGATGTGTATAATCAAATATTAGGACTTTCTTGAGCCAATGAGAGAACTCGTTAAATTATTCCAAACTAGCAAATAAATGATGTAAAAATGTATACAAACTACTTCAGGAAAGACAAGCTCTTAAAACTAAAATATTGTAATAAATGACAAAATAAACCTTGAACATGAAACATATCAAAATTCTATGGCAATGCTTGAGTAACAAATGGATAGACAAATGCTCTTTAAATTTGAGATGCCACTTCAAATTTCACCTCACATAGTTTCTCCAGAAAAGAAGGTACAAACAAGTAAAAACTGGTGAAGGAACATCAAGGCTAAATTTGTGACTGGAATAGAAACAAATTACACATTCTGGCAAATGACACATATATACCTCAACTTTCAGCTGGAGCCTCAGCATCTGAAGTCGAGTTCCGTTCCCCACCAAAGTGCAAGTCTCTACTCTGATCTGGAGGAATCCATGATATGGGAGTGGCAGCAACTGACATAAAAGATATTCAAATCAGTCCTAACTTTCATTGACTGTAGACACAAAAATGTGGCAGAGAATAATTAAGGAAATATGTTAACACAAAAACTCAGTATCAAAGCAAAAATGGATCTAACTAGAAATCTTGGCCTCCGCTTGTAATGAATTTATAAACAATTTAATTTATAAATAGATAGAAAAGAATAGCAGATAAGTTAATGGTACTTGTGGCCGTGTGTTCATTGAAACGTGTGGTTGAAAATGAAGTTTGACTAAATTGCAAATGATTTATAAATTAGCCAAGAGGCTTAGTAAGTCAACATCAATCGTCAAACCTGGCACCACAGCACCACTCGTGTCATTCAAAGCAGCAGGCGGAGTACGACGTTTTCGTACATAATTTTCCTCTAACGGTTCAGGAATTTGAAACGAGAACTGTGACAATGTTACACCCGGCTCTGAATGCTCATACAGGTAACTGGAAAGAGAAAACATCATAAAAGACTCAAGACAAACAGAACAAATATAAGATTCTGAAACTAAACAAAAGTCAATATAAGATTCTGGAAGTTAAAATACAGATCCTCCAGCAATTATTTATTCATTTACATTGAGGCAACCCTTGTTAATGACTATAGAGAGAAGTTACCTCTGAACTTCCTGCATTGATCGTAATCGTTTCCCTGATGGTGCATCATAGTAACTGGTAAGAAACATGTTACGTCCAATTGAAGTCAGAATGAATTTTTCACTTCTCAAACCCTTAAAATAAATTATAAATGAACTAGCGAATTAAATGGAATGGAAAACGTACAGATCAGCAAATCTTGTGCCTCCTCTAGCCCTAATTCGTAAAATTCGTTGCCAACCAGAAGGAGGCCGAGGAATACAGGGTTTGTCTATTGCCCAATTCCAGCTGCCATCTCGTACAAGATCTGGTTCCTCTTCACAGGTAATGTCAGGTCGCCATTCACGAGCTGTTTCACAAAGGAAAGGCAGCTCTGCTATCGTTTCTCGTATCTCCTCATACTTCTCTTTTGTTGGGATGAACCTCCATCTGGAACATTTGGCACACTGAACAGTATAAGCAGATACATTATCTGACACTCTTTTTGATTTCTTGTTTGAAGAGGGACAAGTGATATTTCCGTTTCCGGTGGCAGCATTTAATGCACTTCCTTCCATTTCCTTAACAACTGCATGATCAAAAGGAACACTTTTTCTCAATTTTATTTAATTTCTCAAGGATTCATGCCCAATATTTACCAAAATTAAGCCAAACAAAAACTCAAATCACAAGCCAAAAGAGACGGTTCATCCGATAATCCTATCTAAGAGACTTACAAAAACTTTAAGCTAGATGAAGCAAAAGCATATAACTTAATTTCAAAACTTGTTATGAGCTAGTGTCAATGTAGAAAGAACCCAACACGCGAACAGCCCAAGGAGGACTATTGATTGAAAACCACATGTCATTGGAATTTATATTTCAAAAGAGATGATAATCGTAAAGTTTATTCTAGAGTAAGTAAATCGGACTATAAGTAGCTTTATTTTTTCATTTTTCTTCATTTTGTTATAAATTAAAAAAATATCAACATTAAGTAATCTCATAAATAAAAGTCGAGTCAAAATTAACGAGTGTTCTATTTCATATCTATGCTGAATAAAGGCAGATATATCAATGCACGATGAAAAAGGAAAACGGAACACAACATTTCTAGAAAAACATAAGACATGTGTCTTCTAGGTCCTGTCAATTAATATATTAACCAAAATACATATTTGATAGGCTTGTAGCAAAAACAGCAAATGAATAAAATTCTGAAGCAAATATCTAATGAAGTCTCGAATAGTATAATCTATATATTTCAAAGTGAATCATAAAGACGAATCTAATAAATCTAATCAATGAAAAATAATAAGCTAAGCTATTTTTCTCATCAACTTGGCGGTGTCACAATGCACAGTATATGGTATGTGAACGATCTCCAATCTTTGCTGGTCGTGCTTTGACATTTAAGTTATGTGTTTGGATTGTTGAACGTGTAATGTCATATATGATTGTTAGACAAGGAAATGATACATTTCTACAAGTTACGTTCTACATATGTTCATATATTTAGACAGAAAGAACAATGGCATACACTATACGTTTCTATATCATGAAAACCAAATAAGAACACTTACATGATACAATTGACATTATATTGAGAAGAATTGCAATATTAAATTTGGAACCATGCAAATTCTAAACAACGTATGGTTGCAAAAATTTTCTAAAGTGATTGAAAAATTCGAAGCCTTGTTCACTGACTAAAAAAAATCAGAAAATTAACATGCATATACTTGGGTGGCACAACATAAAATCACTCTATTACATAGAATTATGGAGTCTACATTAAAGTTTATTAAGGCTTTCGACCGACATACTATAAGACTTGGTCAGCGTTGTCTAACAAATATGTATTTCACCCTCACATGCTACATGGTCTCACCTTCCAATTAAAAGTCAGATAATAATATAAGTTGCCATTAGTTTCTAAAAGGATAACAATCCATGATAAATTTTAGACTCTTTTTTTTTGTACATTATCTTAAACTTGACCTATAAAGAAAATCATGGAGCAAACGAAACTTAGAATCCAATTTTATTGATGCCATCTTTTTCCATTTTACACCAAATCACATTGAATTCTAACCTAATATACCCATGCAAAAACAGAAGTACCAATCTCAAACATTTTTTTTATTAAATTAAGAATTAAGAATTCATTATTCCAACAATTTCACTACGAGTGGAAACAGTTGAGATTATAAACATAAATTGAAAACACAAAAAGAACCTTCAAAAACCCAACATTCAATACATTGCACATTTGTAAAATGGCCAAATTTATTTTTGCAAAGGGCTGACATTTATCGGTTGTCCCACCTTCACAAAAAATTACATTATTTATCTCGTAGCACGGTTTTTGCATCATTCCAACCGATAAAAATGCAAAACGGACAAAGCTGAACGTTGTGAATTTCATGATTCTTAGATGAAAGTTACTTTTTAGAAGAAATTATAAGTGAATTACTAGATTCTTAAACCAACCCCAAACATAAAGCTGCTTTCAAGACAAACAAGGGTCACAGTTACACTGCCATGCAGTACTTGGCCCAAAAGGCAAATTTGTGACAAATATAAGATACACTCAGATTTGAGCCTAGACATGGAAAGCATCGCGAAGATCACAACGATAACACAGCGTCAATAAAATCACAATCATTGACCCAACACAAAAAATCATCGGCATGCATATCCATGTTTGAATGCTCTATAATTTACAAACGATTCAATTGAATAAAATCTTGATTCACAGATCCGCTCACCAATTCAATTAAAACTAGTTAGAACACATACACAAGAACTACACATGCATAGAACTGCGAATGCGTATGAGAGAGGGAACAATTACCGATGAATCTACTGTCGAATATTTGTTCCGGTACGGTGGCTGAGTGAGAGTGAAGCAAAGCGAGGGCTTGGGGGAGAGGAGAATATTGAGTAAGGTGACTGACGGTGTGGGTATTATTAAAACGATTATAATATGGATTTCCCAAATCGGATAAAAATATAGACAAAAGACAAAGAACAAAATAGGTTATTTACTGGATAATAAATATTACCATCTTGCTACAACATTTGGGTTACGTAATAATATCATGTAACATTTTATCATTTGTCAGTTTAAAATATAATCAACTTTTTTATCTGATATTTTTCTTTTACATCATATTATGTAATTTATTATGTACAAGTAGTAAAAGTTACATATAAATAATTTTCTTGTGAAAACATGTTATTTTACTTAGCCCCCATTTGGATTTCATTTTTTTCGAAATATATTTTTTCAAAACTCATTTTTAACCAAAAATTCTCCAATAAAATAATATTACACGGAAAACCAATTTTTTTATTTTTATTTTTTAATCACACTTTCATAAAAAAATCACTATTTCAAAATACTTTTTTCTTTAAATTCTCGTTAAAATGGAGCCCAAACGGGGGCTTATTGTTGGAATAATTGGTCCAAACATAATACATTAGCCAACCAAAAAGTAAAAGGTCAAACGAAAGTCAAATGAGGAGTAAAAATAAATATATAAAAGCATTTTTAAAAAAAGAATTGAATCGATTAATTGTGGTTGTGAATCCGTTGATTTTTGGACTGAACTAGTTCTTAAATGATTTTATTGAATTATAATGTTTCACTTTTTGGTTTTCGATTTTTTTGATTGAACAAGCCATTTTGGTCATGTTCTAATTACGTCCCTTTATTATCGTAAATAGTGTTTTGCTCAATTTATGGTATCCTTGCAAATAAATATTGTGATCAATAGATGTAAAAAGTTCATCTCCCTTAGGAGTTTTAAAAATGAAAAATAAAAAGTGTAGACAATTAATCGTTTATAAAAAAAAATTATTTCCGAATATACATTGAATCCTCAAATTTCATTTTTACATGGTAGTTTCATGCGATCACACCACAATATAAATTTAATAATTAATATCAAATTTTCGAGTCATATTTAAGTGTCCACTAAAAAAATCCTTTTAAGGTCATGATCGTTCTTGTTAAATAGGTAATAGATTCAATTTTGTAAATGTATGTTTTTCGACTGTTTCTCTTTCATTCTCAAGACACCGAGATATTCTTTGACTGTTTCTCATGATTAATGTATTACATAAATAGTCAAGATAAATTAAATCATGTGGTAAATTTCACGAATTAAATTTCTTGTGATCCAGTCTAATGCATTCCAAAATATGTATTAAATCTTATTACAAAAATTAAAGACGAACTTTAATAAAATTGAGACAATCTTATCAAGAGAAAGTGTTCGTCTTTATTTATCGATCGTGAATAATAAAACTAAAATTTAATTATAAATCGAATATTTCCGTGCTTAATAATTTTAGCACTCATTTATAATATCAAATCAATTCATGAACAAAATGTCAGTACAAATAAATACAAACAATTTATAAAAAATAAACTAATGTTTTATTTCAAAATATCACGAGTACAAATAAATTTATTTGATGGGCAAATACAAACAATTTATAAAAAATAAACTAATGTTTTATATCAAAATATCACGAGTACAAATAAATTTATTTGATGGGCAAACACTTATTAAACAAATCTTCCACTAGCAATAGAGCAAATGAGACATGTTAATTAAGTACACCCATGTTATCAATATGCTCTTCAAAGCTCATAATAGGCAAGCTCTTGATAAAGGGGTCAGCAAGATTTTTCATAGATGCTATCATGCACACCATCACATTTCCTTGTTGAATGATTTCACTAACGAGATGATATTTTCATTCAATGTGCTTTCCATGTTGATGACTTCTTGGTTCCTTTGTATTTGTTATAGCTCCATTGTTATCACAGTATAAAGTAATGAGACGCGACGCCAAAGGAATAACTTAAGGTCTAGTAAAAACTTTTTTCGCCATACTGCTCCCTCTGTCGCTTCACAAGTAATTGAGACACACTTTGCCTCCACAGTGGAATTAGCAATACAAGGTTGTTTGACACTCCTCGAAAAAATGGCTCCACCCAATGTGAACACCAAGCTTGAAGTGGACTTGCACGAGTCCATATTAGCTTGAAAATCAAAATCAGTATAACCTATAGGGACCAAATCTAAAGTCGAATAAACCAGCACTTGACTTTTAGTTCTACAAAGACACTTGAGTAGATGCATGACATCTGCCTAGGGCTTAAGTCCTGAGCTTAAGTCCTGGATTGGAATATCTGGTGACAATCCTAACAACATAGAAAATATTTGTTTGTGCACATAACTTCATGTACATGTGGCTTTCTACAACCGAGGAATAATGAACCTACTTCATATATTCAACTTCACTAGGACTTTTAGGAGGATGTTCCCATGATAACTGAATTACATATTTGAAAGGCATTTGACCTTTCTTGTAATTTTGCACAGCAAACTTGACCGATGCTTTGTCTATATATGAAGTTTGGGAAATTGCGGGTTTTTTGGTCTTCAATCCCGAAAAATTTGGACTCCTCCCAAGTCCTCATTTCTAAATGTTGTTCCAACCATTTTTTTTTAACTCAATGTCAATGCACCACATAGAGTAAAGAAAAATAACCTTGTCGTCCATAATATGCTTATAGACACAAGGCTTATCTAGGTTCTAATCCAAACCATAAATCGTAGTAGTTTGATCAAGCCTACAAGACTAGATGCAAGCTTCAGTCCATAAATGGACCTCTTAGTTTGCATATTTTATGCTCCTGACCCTTTTAAAAAAAATAGTCTGGTTGCATCATATATATATTCTTTTGTCAAGTTTCTCATTAAGGAGTGCAATCTTACTATCAATTTGCCTCACTTTATATTCAAAATGAGCTGCAATGGACAATGGATATGGAAATTCATATAGACTTAAAAATTGCCACATGTGAGAAGATTTCCTCATAATCATGCCTTCTTATTTGGTAGAACTTTAATGACCAATCTAATTTTAAAGGTCTCCACCTTTCCATCTACACCTCTTTTTCTCTTGTAGACCCATTTGCATCCTATGAGTTTTAACCCATTTGATACATCTACAAGATCCCAGAATGAGTTAGTGTACTTGACTTCATTTATGAATATAGGGCACTCCTCCAATGGCCAGAGATTATCTCCTCCATAACTTTTTTTAAACAAAGTGGTATCATCCTCTTGCTCAGCAGAGACTGCCTCAAAAGACTCTCCATAGAGCAAGTATTCTAAAGGTAATCGAGTGGTTCTAACATAATGTCGAAGCAGTAGAAGTTTTTGATTGATTGAAATTTATAATTATTCTCTCACTCCTTATCTTGGATCATATCTCTCTACTTTAGTCTCCACCATGTGAGAATTGAACTGTTGGAACTTGATCCTCTGTCACCTCTTGTGCTGACAAGTCAATGGGATGGCAGGTGAGACCTGCATTTGTCATACTTTATGCCTAGGCACCATTGGTGAAGGATGCATGAATTCCTCTGGAGTAGGTTCAGTGTAGATATGTTTTCCCTTATTTCATCCAAAAGAACCTTGCTATTGAATTCACGCTCTTCTATATACTTATCCTTTAAGAAGATTACATTTGTACTTATCTTCTCGTCCTAGGACTATAGAAGTAATATCATCTTGATTCCATCTTATTTATATTTTCCTTCAAAGTTACAAGTGATCTTGATCCATCTTATCCATGTTTCCCTACAAACAGATGCACCGAACATCCTCATATTCGGATGTCATAGACTAGACTTACGCCCATTCCAAAACTTCACGCGTACCTTAGGGACAAACTTGGATGGAATTATGTTAATAAGTATATTGTGGCTTGTAGAGCATATACTTGAAAGGATGTTGTGAGAGTTGAGAAGCCTAGCATGGACCTGACCATGACCAATTTAAGACATCATTCATACTCAGTTGACATGGAATCTCATTCTCTAATAAGCGTTTTAAAGTCATTATGGGTGTACTTGGCATACTCAGTAGTTGATACCCCTTCCTCGATGAAAAGGTAAAAGGACAACTTCTTCGTCCATGGAGGCTGGTAGTTCGACCCAAGCGAGATCAGTAGGGACTATGTAATCCCCACCCATTACCACAAAATTCGTAAGCATTTTAGTATTTGGAATTTATTGTACTTTGGATGACATGTTATTTATGTGTTGTGCCTTTGCCTTGCAAGTTACTATTCCTTGGACATCATCCCTGCTATCAAGAAAAGAGGTAGAAGCTGCAAGGGCCCTCAGGAGAGATCAAAGGTCCTGCAACTTCCTCGTAAGTGACCCAACCCTTCCGTAGCCGGACTCTTTATTTCCGACCTCCCACTTCAGGTAGCTTCCTCCCTCTTGTTATTTTTATCTTTGTTATGTTTACCCGTGTTAAGATTTGGGGTTCCATCTTAAAAGGTCAACCTTATTAAGAGGAGTAACCCAATTCTTTATAAGTTGGTCAATGTTTTCATCTTTATTCGATGTGAGATTCTATCACTTAACACCGGCCATCTGTTGCTTCATTTTCATCCAATTTCTTTCCCCTAATGAAATCTGAGGTGTTGTCCCATGAATAATAGAGTTCGCTAGGACAAGCTATCGTACATTATTTAAAGGAAAACGAAGAGGAATGCTTGGCTTGATTCCTTGTGACGTTGATCTAGACCGATATAGGTGCTCATCAGAGCCAGTTAACCTCCAACGAGTAATTCGATCCGATTAAGACTCAAGATTAGTCTGCTCAAACGAGCCACCATCTTGCGGTGGCATGTTAAGGGATAGAATCCTACATCGAATAAAGATGAAAACATTGACCAACTTATAAAGAATTGGGTTACTCCTCTTAATAAGGTTGATCTTCTAAGATGGAACTCCAAATCTTAACAACCTGTTACACCGTTTCCTTTTTTATTTTCGTATTGTTTTAAATTGTTTCTTTGTCAGGCCCAAGCGCCAAGATGAGGTTGTTCAGGAATGTGAGAGCTCGGCATGCATAGATGGGCTCTAAGAGGAAGGCTCCTAATAAAGTGGTTAGGATGAGGTTTCCCTGGCGAGGCAATCTAGCACTTATGATTTCTTCGGTTAGAGACTTTAGCAGCTCCAGGCATCAGCTGCCTTGGGCTCTTCCCTGCCTTGCCCAAATCTGCAAAGGTCTGATCTGGATGGCTTTATGAGAAGTGCTATGTTAGTTTACAAGTCGATGTAGGAGGAGAAGACTCTTCACGTCGAGGATAAGAGAAAGTGGGATGAGAGTGTGAATACATTAGAATCTCGTTTTCTGGCTAAGCTGGAGGTCAAGGCTCAGGCTGAACAAAGAGCTGTAGAGGCCTAAGCCGGGCTTGAGGCTAAGAAAGCCCTAACAGTGAGGGCAGATGAAGACTGGAAGGCCTTACCTGCCTTTGATGCATTAGGGAAAGAGATTTATGTGATTAGCATCAAGGAGGTTATTGACTTCGTAGATGAGAAGAGGCCTGAGCTTGATGTCGAGTCCCTTGATCAAGCCGTGAATGAACAACAGGCTGCTGTCGCTCCAGAGGTCGAGCCTTCTTGCAAGGTCCCTAAAAATGACCCAGCAGCTTATCCCGCACGTAACTTTTTATGGTTAAATTTTGATATTACAAGGTCGTTTCTTTTGTTTTGGTTTAGAAAGGAATGATTATCTAGTTCGAGTTCTTTCAGAGTTGGAAGAATGAAGTTAACATTTTACTACGCAAGCAGTAGCGATTAATTACTTTGCATTTCAAGAATGACAGAAGAGTTCGTTACAAAGCATTTCTGGAACTTAATTGTATTTGGTTATAGAATTTGTTTTTTCCAATACTTTCAGAATTTCGTAGATATGATGAGTTAAAATCCATGTCTCAATGTGAATTTTTTATGTCCACTAAGCCATATTAGCTTCCACTTTCCAAGGTCAATTTCTTTTCATTTTTTGCTTAATTTCTTAATTTTTTTCCCCTATGTTATAGTACCCATCCTCAAAACAAATAAATAAGGACTTTCTTTTCCATATTAATAAATTTCTATTTTTATCTGAAAAACAAGATTTCTGCAATCTGCAAGTAAAATCTTATTATTTGACTAGCAATTAATTGTTTTGCATTTCAGGGATGACAGAAGAGTTCATTAATAAATATTTTAACTTCCCTTTGTGGCACTTAATTGTGTTTAATTATATTTGATTAGCTGTATCTGATTTCTAGAATCTCCTGAAGATGATGAATCAAAATCCAAGTGTTGTGTAAATTCATGTAAATCCCTGGCGAAGTTCACCACTCTTAAACACAAGCACCCGCGCACACATAACACACACACACACACACACACATAAGCACATTATACACACACGTACAAGCACTTAAACCAAATCTGGCTGGTATTGAGTGGGCATACATTAATTGTGTGCCATATTTATCACATCTTTCAGGGTTCAAGCTATCCCTGGAGAAGTTCCTCCCTCGGTTCCATCCACGCCATCAACCACTGGTGTTATTGCTGCCATTGCCTATCAAGTTCTCAAAGGTTCCTTCTATGATTAGCATGTTAAATAAATTTTTCCTTCAATTTATTCTACATTATGTGTGTTATGTTATTTTTAAAAGATTTGCTATTTTGTTTTTTTCCTTTTTCTTCATCATGTGAATCGTTGTGATTTAAAAGTACATTTCCGTATGAATCAATAGAAAAGAAAATAAATATAATTTATCAGATGAAAGCCAAGCAATTGAATTTAGCAGCACTATTTACAATGAACATCTTAGGCTAAAGTTTCACCTTTTCCATCAATTTATTCTATATTTTGGTATATCGTTCAGTTTTTGCCCATTTCTTCAACACAAGGACGCTTGTAAATTACCTTTACGATGGTGGGGATTGCAAAAAAGTAATTATAAAGGAATCAATTTGAAAGATTTGAGTACATTGGTAAATTAGGTGGATGCATTTTAAATATATGTATCAAATAAAAGGTAGGTGACGCTGAATGAATATCTGGAAGGAAGGAAAGTTCTATAGAACAATAGAAAAAAATTGTAAAAGGAGAAGAATTCATGACAAGATCATATGTTCATCTCATTTAAAATGTATCAAATGCAATTCATTTGATGTCTTTAAAGATTAAATAGAAAAATAATTTTAAATATAATTATCTTTTGAGTTGTTAAATCTGGACATTACTTGAATTTTTGCTTAGAAAGCTGTCGTCAAAAATGTTAGTTGGCATCTTACTTTTTATATTTTCAGAGAAACAAGTGCTGTCCGTTATTTCCTTTCCTTAACAAGATCAAAGGTTGCTTCTTTCTGTTTGCTTTAAAAAGAAGAGTTATCAAATTCAAGATCTTTCCAAGTGAAAAGCGACGAATCACAAAGCATTTAATTGTGCCAGTTATGAGTAGTGATGAAAAAATGTATGTAATCAAAATTATGTAATATTTCAAGTGAAAAGAGTAATGTCTAGAAATGGCGACAGCTAAATGGTGTTAAATTTTAAATCATCAAGGAAAATAGTTGATCATAAAAGAGAAAGGGTGGGGGTAGTGACACGGTCAGTGGTACCAAGCTTCTTTAGTTAATTTAATAAATAGTTTGTCACATTGTTTGTCATCTTTAGGTGAAGAACTAATATCTTTTGTAGCTGAAAGTGATAGATCTAGACCTGTGTATCCAAATTAGCTTTCAAATTAGTCGGACCAATAATTTTTTTAATTGCAGCAACAGATGCTAAAAGTATAAAACTTAATTTTTCTACAATGCGAATTCCATAACAAATGAATAAGTAAATAAAACTAATATAGACCTGCAATTTCAGCCATTGTGCTACCAGCATGCTTCCGTTAGTCTTGCTTCTCAGTTTGGAATCACATAAACAACGGTTCTTTGAGAAGTTAGACTAGCTACGTACAAGAAATAAGAACCTGATATTGTAAAGCAAAAAGAGGCAACAAGGAGAAGATTGAACAGACTCAAACGACATTTGGTGAGAGTGCTTAGTAACATGTCAACTTATCTTTCGCTTGTTCTTTTTTCCTAGGATGTGAACAAGTTTGTTACTTGACAAATGTGTAAGATTTTTAGACATTGACTTTTATATGTCCCATACATACTGAATATTCTTCAATATGTTTCAAGTAGCATTTTATATTATTGTTCATAAGGAATAATTATATATTTGTGTTTAGTTATGACACAATATTGTTAAATAAGGTTAGTCCCCAATAATTTATTTTATTTTCATAATCTGAAGACGAAGTAATTATTTCAGCAAAAAGGAAGATGTTGATTCCCATGTCTAGGTCCCTACTTCCTTGCAAGTGTTTGTTGTGATGCAAGTGTTTTTTTAACTCCATTGTTTGAGTTTGCATTAGCTTTTATGAGAGATGTTAGGAGATAAAAATGACTTGTACAAGCAATAAATAGGTTTACACTTAGTGAAGGGGTCTCAATCAATGAAACGCTATAATGAGAACAAGGGAAAGATCGATGGGCCATGCGTTGGAGAAAATTCGATGGTTATATCTAGACTATCAGGCCATGTGCTATCATTTGACAATGGCTAACTAGATCTTCAAATTGTTATGTTAGTCTTTCTCAAATCACTCATGATCTTACTACGGGGAGGGATGATTGTGGACTGTGTTGAAAACAATATGAAAATGATATAAAAACATAGCCTTATATTATAGTTTAAGTTTTGGAATCTAGAACAAAATACAAAGGTCTTGAGTTTTAGTTTCATCGTCAGCCATTAAATGAAATTGACACATGATAGCTAGACTTTTACCAAAAAATGAATCTCATCTACATATTAGGTGGCTTGTTAAAAATAATATTTAAATGATATAAATGTGCCCCTAGAAGAAAATATGAAAAAGAAAGCTTTAAAATAAATAAAACTGTTTATAACTTTATTGAATGATGACCATACGCCATAAACACCTAGTACACATTTATTCCTATTTATAATAAAATAAGTTCAACAACTCTCTACAACTAGCATTTATCCAAAAAATAGATAACAATTATCAAATAACAAGTTAACAATTCTATCATTCGATTTGAATTTGACAATCTCATCACTCCAAATTTTTCTAGTCTCATCCTCATCATTTCGATCGTGATGTTGTATGACATTTAATTATCAAATAACAAGTTAACAATTTTTCATTTATCCTTTGATTTGAATTTGACAATCCTATGACTAACATTTTCTTATCTCCTTATCACTCATTTAATCATCATCATTTCTGTTGCCAAGTTGCGTGACATTTCTAACCTCCTCTCGCAAATTGTGCTGGGCTGAAGGCACACTTTGGTTCAAAAAATTAAGAGCTGCTATGGATATTGGTTTTATGACAACAATGATTTTTTCTTCATTTTTGCAAAGATATGTCACTTGTGTATATAAGCATTTCAAGTGCTTCCCATATTGCATAGGTTGTGTCTAAGCCTATAAGGAATCCGAGGGCTTCTTCAAACTGTTGCGATGATCCATCTATGAATGAGAGGATTGGACTTTTATCGGACAATGAATTCATTTGTTAATTTTAGTGTGATTTTTTTTTTGTGGATTTGATGTGATGTATTTGGTGCGGACAACATCTTCATTGGTGAAATAATCAACCCATTCTTGAACTCGTTTGTCAATTTTGGTATGGATTTTCTATTTCTATTTTGTTTGGATTTGGTGGGATGTATTTGATGCACGAGAATTAATGATAGATGAGTGTAAATAGCAAAGTAACAGTGGAAGAGAAGACTTATGGTGTGTCGAGTGCTCACAATGGCTCTGATACCAAGAAGAAAATATGAAAAAAAAAGCTTTAAAATAAATAGAAGACTGTTTATAACTTTATTGAATGATGGCCATGAGCTATAAGCATTTAGCTATTTATAATAAAATAAGTTCAATAACTCTCTATAACTAGTGTTTATCCAAAAAATAGATAACAATTATCAATTAACAAATTAAAAACTTCGTATATATCCTTTTATTTGAATTTGACAATCTTATGATGACTAAGATTTTCTCGTCTCCTTATCACTCATTTTATCCTCATCATTTATGTTGTCAAGTTGTGTGGCATTTCTAACACCCCTCTCATTAAGTGCTTCCATGAATTTGATATTTTTTAACCAAAGCAAGAGAAAGAAATGTTGCTTCTATATATGCTGTAGATACTGGAGTAAATTATTTCAAAAATCACTTGACTTATACCATGGTCACGGACTGCTGGACTTTAATATGTTTCACACCGCACATTGAAATTTCTCCATTTGTAATCCATCCATCACCGTAAAAAAACTGTTACCATTTTTGTTGACGTGGTAGATGGAAGTTTACTGTGACAACTAACGCCCGGTTAAATCACACCGAATTAGAGAAGTCCTCCATGTAAAAAAACCGTTACCATTTTTGTTGACGTGGTAGATGGAAGTTTACCGTGACAACTAATGCCCGGTTAAATCGCACCAAATTAGAGGAGTCCGCCATGTCAGCATAAATCGCATGACACGTGTTTTTCAAAACACATTTTTGGCTAATCTTTATATAAATAAATAAATAAAAATCAAAACCAAAGTCCTTCTTCCCGAGCCTCGAGATGGCCCTCATTGCCCGCTCAAATGCCTCCGTGTTTATAATGACCCCCCCAAAGTCTGTCAAGTTAAATGCCACAGGGCGAAGCTTGGGTATCCACCGGGATGCAAATGTCCTCCTGTGGAGTAAGAATCCACCGGTTGTGGCATCCCAGTGCCTGTAAAACACAGCAAAGAAGAATGCCAACCCAAGGGCAATCAGGAAGGTCTTATGGATAGATAATTGTGGAGATCCAATGGCAATGGTGATGATTATGAATGACTGATGCCCACCATCTCCCCCACCAGGATCTTGAACTCGATGTTGGTGTTAATGTTTCGACCATATTTTCTTATTTTTTTCGCTGTTAATCCTTTTTGCTATTGAACTTGGGGTTTGGACTTGAGTATCAATGGTGTTAACACGATATGAGAACGCAAACAGTGTTCAAAAAATCTGCGAGTTGGAAATTAGTTAGCTAATACTAGAGAATGGAGGGTGAAGCGTAGCAATCTGAATCAATGAGAATTTGACGGAGGATTTGGTAATGGCGAAGGAGGATATATATGAGGTTAAATCTAGTTCTGTACATTGGGTCATTTTAAGAGATGGGTACTGGTGTGTATTTGAATTTTCAGCACAAAGTTTATTAGAGCTTGTTTGTAAATTCAAATTTGCCGAAGGTGGCTGCTACAGTTGTGGGGCGCGGGATGGGAGTGGCGGTAGAGGGCCCAAGGGGTGATGGATTCCGGAGAAGATGATCAGAAATGTCAGTTTTTTTTGTTAAGCTGATTAGGACGCCAAAGATGAATTGGCGTGTTTTTAACGGTGTTAATAGCCAGGTCAAAATTCCGTCAATCACATCAGCAAAAATGATAACGAATTTTTCGGGTGATGGATGGAGTGCCAACTGAGAAAGTTTAGTGAGCCCCTGTTTGATCGTCATTATTTCAAAAAAAAAAAATAGAGTTTTGAATAGTGATTTTTTTAAAGAATATATGGTTAAAAGTGGAAAATATTTTGGGTTTACGTGCAAAATATTTTATTATATAAATGTGTGGTTGAAAATGAGTACGATAATAAAGAGTTTTGTTTTAAAGGGAGACAAACAAGGGAGAGTACGTAGTGTGAAGCATATTAAAGTTCAGCTAACTTTGACCATAGTAGTTTAGCGATTTTTGAAATAATTGACTCATAGATACTATCATCCTAACTTTTTGTCCTTAAAACTCTTGTACCTAAACTTGTGCTCAGATGTTGATTTTATGATCTTGGTTTTGAAGTTTACGAGGTATTGATGAACATTATCTTTCCATAATTATATATTTGATATTCCTTTCTATTTGATATCACAATAAATTAACTTCTCTAAGCCAACCTAATGGACCAAACAACAGTTGAACTTGTCAATAACCAGTAAAAATCCGAATAAACCGATGGATTTTATTACCTTTTTGACAAGGTTAACCAGTTCTTGACCGATTTTCAAAAATTTGTTTGAGATGTTGGGATTAAGGGTTGGTCCTATAACCACTGGTTTAGACATTTTTAAATGCTACCAGTGCGCCAAAGGCCTTTCAGATATCTATAACATATACATATCATTACTAGGATATCTGTAATTTTGCTGTTATCATTTCATTAATTTCTTTTCAATCTACACGTGTAATACAATTTTGTTCTAGTGCCTATTATACATAAATGTAGCAATCATATACGAAAACTTGAAGAAAATATTTTATTAGCTTTTCAAATATTCAATAACTACTTTATGAATTTATTAATATGTCTAAACACATATTTAATATGCGTTTATACTTGACGGCTTGAAAGAGGAAGGCTATATGGATCTACGACGAGGATTTATTATAATAATTGCAAGGAAGAAGTTGCAAAGTAAATAAGTCTTTGTCGAGTGCAGTTCGAGAGGTTCTCTAAGGTGCTCAAAGCATAGTGATCACTCTCTCTTTGTCGAGTATACATCACAAAGAAAATTATGGTACTTATAGACTATGTGGAAGACATAGTAGTTACTAGTTATAACAAGAANGGATTTATTATAATAATTGCAAGGAAGAAGTTGCAAAGTAAATAAGTCTTTGTCGAGTGCAGTTCGAGAGGTTCTCTAAGGTGCTCAAAGCATAGTGATCACTCTCTCTTTGTCGAGTATACATCACAAAGAAAATTATGGTACTTATAGACTATGTGGAAGACATAGTAGTTACTAGTTATAACAAGAAATGGAGAGATTATGAGGCATCTTGGCTAAAGAGTTAGAAAATGAACTTTTATAAATGATAAATAATTTTGCCAAATGGAGGCTTAATTTTTCGAATATGGGTGCTATTTTGAAGGTTGAAGCCTATAGAGAGGTAGATTGGATAGATTCAGTAGTAAATATATGGTCAACAACCTTTCTGTTGCACCTTTTGATGGAGGTACGTATTTTGGTGATGTAGAGAAGTTCTAGTGGTTTGGCTGAGCTTAGTACATCATCCTTTGTGCAACAGCCTGATGCCTATAGATGTTTTAATACTCCTATGATACGAAATTCAAAATTGTGATCTTCCATTCTCACATGACATATCTTAGGTCATGCACAAAAGGCTCCTTTCATGAGCATAGGACATAGAAGTAGATTGTCAATGTTAGAAACAAATAAAATAGACATTTCGAATATTTGATGTAATATAATATTATTCGAAAGAAGGGACCATAACAGCAAAAACCTTACAATTCCTTGGTTTTCATAATATAGATGTTGTTTACCTTATGTACTGGTCGCTTAGCAAATACTTATGTATTAGAGGTTTTATCTTTACAAAAATACTACTTGTACAGATGTTATTTAACAAATTGGTTTATAGGTGCTGAGTTGGCAACATTTAACTTTGTTTTTTGTCTAACATGCCTCAGAAATGTTGCAAACTCAGCACTTGTAAACCAGTCTGATAAAAAATCGTTTTTAGTTTTGTCAATTTCCAAAGAAGATAAATATAGCCCACTCTTCACATAGTTATTTTCCGCAGCTTCATTCATTTCTGGAATTTAATTTGAAATAATAGATGTAGCTTAGTTACCTTTGAGAACGTATACCTATCATCATACTTTATATCTTTCCATCGTCAGGTATTGGTTTTCTCTAAACCTGGAGGGAAACAATGGCTGGCCACTATGATACTTCCAATAAGAATCTAACAATGGAAAGTGCTGATCGTCTGAGTAGATTGCCAGAAGAAATTCGGAGGCACATTCTCACCTTCCTTCCAACAATTGATGCTACACGAACTAGCATTTTGTCTAGAAACTGGAGGACAACATGTTATTCCCTTCAAAATCTTTGTTTTGACTATTATCAATTTCCGGAAATGGAAAGAAAGAGGGATAATTTTGTGAATTTCATCAATCAAGTACTTGCTCGTCATGATGAGTCAGATATTCATGTGTTTGAATTCTGCCTTTCTACTTCAAATCACTATAATTTTCTAATCAAGAATGATTGGATTGTATTTGCTGTACTGCACAATGTAAAGAAGCTTGTCCTCTATGGAAGCATTGATGAAGTCCAAAAGCTTCCAGATTGTTTATTTGCATGCAAGTCCCTTGTCAAACTGGAATTGGCATTAGTAGATGGTGTTCTCGTGTGGCCTAAAAACTTTGAACTTCCCAACCTCCGAAAACTAAGCCTCAAGTTTTTGGTGCTGTCTGAGCAGGGTTTAAGACAAGAACTTTTCTCGAGTTTGCCGGCACTAGAAAAGCTGTCAATTTTCTTTTGCAATATCAATAGTTTTAAAGTTCTTTCTGTTTCTGCTGCCAGATTAAAAACTTTTATCATGTGTAGCTGTCCAGGGATGGATGGATGCTCCATCAGCATTCAAGCTCCACATCTCATGCAATTTATATATGCCGGTGGTGTTAGAAGATGTTATGATTTCAACATACCTCCACATACTTTAAAATTTGTTGCTAATGCTGAAGTTCCTTGTGTAATGAAAATCAGAAGCATCGATGGATTTAGTCAATCTGTGATCAAAATTACCAGGGAGCTTTTTAAGGCCACTCGTGTAGAATTCAACCATCGACTTGTTCAGGTGAGTGCGTTTGCCTGTGTATAATTAAACACATAGTTTGGAATGTGATTCTTAATATGTTTCTGGATTGGCTTCAGGCTCTTTCCTTGGCTCGTGATCTGCGAAGACGCTTTGCTTCTAATATATTTTATAATACGAAGTCCTTGACAATTAATTTTTGGCCGAAAAAGGACTACATTGAGACAGCAATGGTTGTCGTCTGTAGATGTCCAAACCTTTCTGTGCTTCGGCTTAACATTGTGGTAAAAAGCTATGCATTTAAATCTATTTATGATAAATAAGCTTTTTGTATTTTAGTGCTCTTTCCCACTCTCTTTCCACTACTATCCTTTTCTTTTATCAGAGATCAGAAGGACAAATTCTTGTAAATCCTGATTTGGAGCTGAATTTGGTAAATGATGATGCTGTTGGAGCCTTTCATAAATTAATATATGTTATGATAGAGAATTTTGGAGGAAATGAAAGCGAACTGGGGTTGGTGAAGTATTTGCTGGCCAATGCATATTTATTATTTAGGATGAGGTTTGTGATGGACATGTCTAGGATTAAAAATGAGTTGAAGTTGAAATCCAAGATACGTGAATTTGAGAAAGCTTCTCCATACGTCGTTGTCAGATTTGAGTAATTTCCTTGTTGGCATAGTAGGTAAGTTCTCTCTCTTATCCCAAGGGTTTTTCATTGATATCAGCCTAAGCCATAAAATTTCCTTCAATCTCTTGATCTCATTATAATACTCTTTCCCTTTAATTTCTCCTCGTCTCCATAGTGTGTGTGATCAATATGTTGTAACCTTCTGCTAATAATCTGTATTGTGCATAAATAAAAGAAAATGTATAAGCATGAGATAGAGACATGAGCCCTCCTCTCAATCCTTGTAAACTGATGCTAGTGTCAACTGTAGGTGCAGTATGGTTGAAGATTATGGAGGCTATTTCATTGGTCGAGACTTGCTTAATTTGGTGTTCGAAAAGCTTTCGTCTTGTTTGATTGAGTTGGGATACTTCTTTATTATTTGTTTAGTGGGTTTGAATCCTTAAATTGATTTCTAATGTTGTTGCCAGCGGCAGACTCGGGATGTCGAATGATAGGGCAACCGTTGACCGTCTACAGTCGCCATTGTATTTAGTTCTTTATACTAATATATCTAGAAGATCTTATTGAGTTGGTCAATAATATTAGTTTCTGCTGTAGTATCTTGCTTTATGAAGTGTTGATTAATTTAGTTCACAACATGCACATTTTATGCCCTGTATACCTTTGTGAATGAAGCTACGCAGAAATGCATTTCGAAAATTCTTGTTTGCACAATTCATAATATATCCATACATACTATTTTGATCACGTGCTATATTAGTAATTTTTTTAGGAGGAATAATATTAAATTTCACGAAATGTATAGATAATAAATAGGTTACCATTACTAATTTAGGGTTGACCAAAAACTCGCAAATCGACAAAATGATCCACTTGCTGTTTGGAGCCTAATTGATTCAAGGGATATTTTCAAAAATAGCCAATTTTATGTGTGTGAATTGAAAAATATCATTTTCTTATAATTTTTTGCAAAAATGGCCAAATTTGAACCCAAATTGTCTATTTTACCCTTAATGAAATTATTACTCTATTTGTATTTTTTTCCCCCAATTTGACACATATTTCAAGAAGAGCAAGTGACTTCCATGAGAAGC
>CAIGRS010278859.1:0-11745 GCA_903798395.1 Fraxinus floribunda
TTATATTTCATATGATCATGAAACCTTATATTATTATCGCAAATTCTAACACGCGAATAATCTAAACACTAATTTAAAGTGTCGTTACAATATACTTACTATAAAAATGGGCATTAGACTAACAGTGCCAAACCACTATCTCTTCCTCATTGTTGCCTATAATATATTCCAAAGCTCGGGTTTTGTCCTAACAATGAAAAATAAGAAGAAATAAATAGAATTTCTATTCCACTTTCTCAAAATACTATCAAAGACTCTTCATATGACATGACGAACTTATCAGGAATCAATCCAATTGATAGGACGTCAAACTAACAATCTTGTCCTAATTTGATAAAATTAATATGGTCCTAACTAAAATCTCGAAGATGGTATGCTAAACTTTATTGAATTCACATGTTTAAATATGTTTAATGTGAAAGATATATGTGTTGTTTAATGTTCCCAAATATACTTATTTATCTACGAAGCTTGAGGTGGTCGAGGCTATGTAGAATTGGCGAGTCTTGTTCATATATAAGTTTCTTTCGTACAAGATAAACAACTTTATATAGATTCATTGTTTTAACCTAGAATACTATTATTCTGATTTGAACTACGTAAACTCCTAATAGTTTACCAAATAAATTAATAAGTCGAGCTTCGTGATTATCAAACAAAGCAATAATTTCTTAGGCCATGTTTGGTACAGCTTAAAATCCAATTAAGATTGAAAATATGGCCGTTATTGAATCCCACTCGTCTAATAAAAGTCAACAATAACGACTAATTTTTCAATTTTAATCCGATTTTAATCTCTATGGAACACGCCCTTAATCATAATCAGTTCTATTAAAAAAATTATTATTATTATTATTTTTTTGTTGCATCCTTGAATTCACAGATGTACTGTGTCCCATTGCAGTGTGACATGCACCACTTTTAGTTCATATTGGTTTTTCATTAATGTCGACGAGTCTCACACAATCTATGGTCCACTTTTACGTATAGCTCATGTTTGTTATGGATTAAAATCTTGATTTTAATATAAATCAAATTTAACAATTAATTTTAATCATATATTTTATAAGATTCGTAACTTTTTAATCACACATTTCATCAATTTTAACTATCAAAACTTAAATCGAACCATTTTTAAACTGTTCGATTTAACACAAATGGAAATGTTAATAGATTCACGTAAATTCAAATCAATGATTTTGACTCGATTTTGAGACTTGACGGTTTTTATTTTGCTAACTCTACTAACCTGATAATGGTGCTGCCAAGAAAATAGATTAGGGACCCAGATACAATAAAGTCCATAGCTTGAGGAGTAATGATGCGATTTTCCATTTTTTTGTTTTTGTTTTAATATTCTTCTCTTCGCTGCCTATTTCCACTGTCACTGCATCCAAACCCCCCAAAACGAAACCGGTAGGCATTCTCATTTCTTTCAGATCCATTTTTCATTCATCCGAGGCATTCGATCTCCAAATTTAGGGTTTCTATTTCTATATACGTTTATATATATAATGTATATACACTTTTCTTGGTGCTGATTTTTGAGTCTATTAATTGAAAAATTTGTTATGTGCAGGTGACTTTACTCGTTCATTTACGAATCATTTAGCTATGTGAGTATTACCAACCATTTTCTTTTATTACCGAATTTTCTGAAACTGAAGTATTTGATACTTTTGATTTGTTTTTTTACCTGAATTAAAGTCAATAAAGAATATTACAGTTGCTTCGTAATTTTTGAAATCATACAAGGCTGTAATTACCAATTTTTGTATCAGTTTACCAAAAGTACTGGCTCATTAGAACTAGATTATGTGACTGCGAGTAATCAGGATTATAATGATAACCAGAATTCACTATTCTTTTCCTTTAATACATTCACAAGAAATACTATTTAGTTGGGCTGTCCATTGGGATTTGTATTAATTTCTTAACGGACAATAGATTTCTCTTTGGCTTGGCTATGCCAAATTAGGTTACGATTCAAGTAGCAGAGGACTATGATTTTGGCCATGACCTAAAAGTTAGGTATATGATATTGCCTCATCGAGTTCAATATTTGAAATTTCAATACATGTAATCAAGTCCCTCATTTTCTTATTTGTTCGAGGGAGAAAACAAAATGGTATAGCAGCTTAACCTATCTTTACGGTGAATGGATTGTCACAATAATGCTATAGAACTACAAAACATATATTTATGTTGATTTTCATAAATTATTAAACCAATGAGAGAGAGGGTAAGTTTTGCTAATCTAACCATTAGATTACTATGTTGTGATATGTTTAAGCTTGACCTTGATTAAATAAATATCCTCTAATTTCTAATCTGTTTTCTACCACGTTCTTGTCAATTTAGGGCCGATGATGAGCCTGTAGACCCAAAGAGAGAATTTGAGGAGCGTTGCAAGGCACCATGTACGCGCCCACTTAAAGAATATCAGGTGATTTCCAATAAAGTGGAAATTTTTGAAATTTTAACGTTCTTTCATTACCACAAGCTTCACTATTTCTATAGTTCCCTGATTTTTGTCCATCGCATAAACCATATATTTTATTCATTGTATTTCTTTCTTCTCATACTATGATCTGATTGGAGGCTGTCTTGAAGTTCTCCTTGTAGAGTAGATTCACCCATATTCAGCATTCTGGATGTTTAGCTCCTGTTTGATGGCCAATTGGGGAAAATATATTTTGAATAGTACATATTTTAAGAATGTATGGTTGAAAAGGATGAAAAAATTTTGGGTTTATGTGCATAATATTTTATTGTGTGAATGTGTGATTGAAAATGGGTATGAAAAATAAAGATTTTTAATTTAAAGAGATTTAAACAGGGGCTTAATAGCGCACCTCCTTGTTTGCATTAGAAACACATAGATGTTGCACACTGCCTCATCATAATGCTTTCTATGTCTTGATATCCATTCGAAGTTTGAATAACTAAAGCATTCTATGAATACTAGCAAAAATGCATAATCATTGCATTGTGGTGATTCAAACTAAACATAGAGGTTTGAAATTATTACATAACTTTGTACCTGTCATATTAGAACAAATTTTGATAAAAAGGACTTAGGAGTCAATGGTTAACTTATTTATTAGGTATTTACAGGGGATTTTTCTTGAGAATCCTCCCTCTCTCTATCCTGAACGTGTGAGAGTTCTGGTTCTGTTAACTTACCCTTGGACAGAGAGTTGCAACATGTAAAATGAGGTGGTTAGCATTTGAATTCATTCGAAAACATGGCGTATGAGAGGGTCAAATGAGAAGATTCATATTGCATTTTGAGACTAAGAAGAATGCTATAGAAATGAGTCAAATAACCAATATATAAACATGCAGGACAATTTCAAAAATCTAAGTTGACGAGATGCCAAGAGGGTAATTCTGGATCTTGTGCTCGAGTATATGCGAAGTTGTAAAGATGTCTTGAAACCAAGGATGGAGAGAAAGCTATTTACTAGATGTGTCACATGTAGCAGGAACTAGAGGTCTAAATCGAGTCATGTGTATTCAAGATGGAGGTTGCATTGTAGAGAAGAGATCACAGAAAGATGAACTGTTTCGAAAACTATTTAATGAGATGCATATCATGAGTTTTGGGGTTTTTGTTAAACTTCACCATAGATAGGAATGCTAGTCGTACTTGAAGAATCCAGGTCCTGGAAGTGAGAGAGGCTATGGCATTGAAGAAAAAGTCAATAGGTTTGGATGGAATACCTACCTATAGAAGTATATGGGCTATGTGGGAGAGGGTGATTGAGCAGACTAAGGTGTAACTTAAAGGTTTTGAGAGCTAATTCGATTATTTGGGTTTTTGTTGGGAAGATATAACATGAAAGCCATTTACGTTCTTACAAGATTGATGAAGAATTATTATAGATACAAGGAGGAACCTCATGTAAATACCATGGAATAAGGTTTGATCTTGATCCTATTCCATTCCAACAATGAAAAGTTTGACACAATTGATTTTATATGGTTTTTGTCAATTCGAAAAATGCCTATGATAACGCACTAAAGTGCTATGGTAGGTGCTAGAGAGAAGGAATTCTATTGATATATAATTTTTTTAATTGAGGGTACATATGATGGAACANTTGATCCTATTCCATTCCAACAATGAAAAGTTTGACACAATTGATTTTATATGGTTTTTGTCAATTCGAAAAATGCCTATGATAACGCACTAAAGTGCTATGGTAGGTGCTAGAGAGAAGGAATTCTATTGATATATAATTTTTTTAATTGAGGGTACATATGATGGAACAACTAAGAGGGTGAGATGTGGCAGTAGTAGATAAATTCCTGTAACTATAGGTAGGTATGTCAAAAGGCCCTGTCCAGCCCAGCTCCAGCAAACATGTGACCATGCATGGCCTGGACACGTGCTCATACCAGGCAGGTGGCCCCATTTTTTTTCTGAATTGTTTAAAATAAAGAAAAGTGACGTAAAAAATGAGAACTTGAGGTTTTGTCCTCAAACAGAGCCTTCAAGAGGCGTGCCTTCATACTATTAATTACTGCTCTGTCCAAGGTGCACCTTGAGGTGGATTTGAAGCACGATGTTTTTAATCCATGATGGTATATGATTATGGGTTTCTGTAATGGAAGAGAACAATTAATTTTCTTTGAATTGTTGACATATTGGCTATTTAGGTAGTAATTTATTTTTACAGTTAAAGGAGCTGATCCCTAATTGATTTTGGCGTGTATTTGATATCCTTAATTTTCAATTTTTAAATCATGCTTTTAATTGCATTATTTTCTGTGTACGTGTAGAATTGAACATCTTTATTTTAGTATTGATATCAGCTAAAAGAAATGGCACAAAAACATGTGAATGCAATTTTTTTCTCAACAGAGAAGCTAAACTTTCGTTGAAGAAGAATATTGTGCTCGTTTTTTCCCATCTTGATGCTGGTTATTTTTTTCTAGAACATTATCTTGTATGTTCCTAGACAACTTGTCGATAATATGTGTAGTAATGAGTGGTCATTGTCCTCATGGATAAAGGTACGCCTTCTTATTGTTATCTTGGAAACTAATAATCACGGCCTTTTCAACTCCCCATCCTATGAACGCTGTGTGAAGTGCAAGTATGTTTGTGTGGTTCACACGCCCAAGGAGCATGCTTTATGTAGTGCTATTCTTTTTATCATGCCAATGCAATTGTCTAGGAAAGGTTTGTCATTTGCAAATGCTAATCCAATGATGCCTGACAGGCTTGTTCTAAAAGGATTCAAAGCGATGAAACTGGGCAGAAGCACTGTACTGGACAATA
The DNA here is from genome assembly GCA_903798395.1 of Fraxinus floribunda. Classification (NCBI taxonomy): domain Eukaryota; kingdom Viridiplantae; phylum Streptophyta; class Magnoliopsida; order Lamiales; family Oleaceae; genus Fraxinus; species Fraxinus floribunda. The sequence goes on from CAIGRS010278859.1 coordinate 5,291, forward strand.
CTTTGATTATTGGAATTGTGTGGACAGATGTGTAAGCATCGTTTATTTTGCTTACTCCTCTTCCCAATCGTCTTCGGATATTGACGTTTTCTTATACTGATTTGCTGCTGAATAATTCTTTTTTCCTTTTGTGGCATACAGGTTGCTACGAAGCTCTTCTCTCATCTTAAATAACAGGGCAAGGCCTCATTGTTAAACCAACACCACGTCATTCACTATTACTTTTTTTTTTTTTTTTCAGAATTATGCATTTCAATATTTTCGGCTTTTGCTACAAAGCCAGTGATGCTTGTATGCAACTATTTAGCCACATGAATTTTTGAGATAAGAAAACTTCAGTTTGATCAATAAAAGAAGAAAAAAATGTGGGATTGGATTTCATATTCTTGTGCAAGTAACTGTGATTTCTTTGCACTCATCATAAAATTTACCATTTGGTGCTGGAAAATTTTCTTCATGTACCAAACTCTTTTCTTTCGTGTACATACAACAATCTTGCTTTATCATTTCAGCTTTGATAAATTTGGTATTGCTTGCTGTTGCAATTATTTTGTGAATAGAGGTGTTTGTAGTTGCAGTACATTGCTTAAATACATTTTCATACCAATATTAGCCACTGACCTGTTCACATGGTCTGTGGCTTTGACAACTTGAGATGTCCACGAGGTACGATTGTTGGTAGCAAAGGAAAGCATCAAGCCCCATTGAATATGCAACATTGTTGATTGCTTCTTGAGAAGCACCCCCCACTCTCTTAGGCCAGTCTTGACATATATTCTGGGGACTTTCGGCTCTAAGGTTACGAACAAAGGTTGTGTCCTGTCCATAGGATAGCCGCACCTTGCCCCCTTTCCAGACACCTTTTAGGTGACAGCACCTGAATAAGGACATTTTTGTTTTTCTCACAGTACATGAATTGGCTTCGACAGGACATTTAGTTCTGTGGCAGGGATTACTAGCGTGTGATTCATCATGTTTTCCCCTCGGATTGAAGGATTGCACCCTTTCCTAAAGGAGACTTGAACGTATTCTCTAAGAAAGTTTCGTTTTTACCACTCGAGCTAAATCTTGGTCTTAACCCTTGTGTCAATTTACTTGATTTTAAGTGGCTGGTCTCAAATAGGGCTGATTCGAAATAGATTAGTTATAATTTCTTTAACGATTAGGCTTGTTTTGACATATTTGTGCTTTTAACAAAATCAATTCTAGATACGCTGAAGAAAGAATCAGCTAGAAGAACAATTAGGTACGTGTTTGGTGAGCTTTTATTTCAAATTGTTGCATGTATCAAAATCAGGAGTCATGCTTGGTGTACAATATTGTAGACAACTTTATTTACACAATGCCTTGCGACATTATGTCATTGAACAATTGTAACAAAAAGTTATTTTTGTGGCCAAAAATTTTTTGTCAACGCACCACGTTGTCAACAAAGGTGTCATGGATGATTGTACAAATCGCAAAATATTATGTTATATTGTGGTACTATGTCATTAGTAGTATTGTAACATTTAATTTTACCTTTATAATAGTGAGTAATTTTTTTAAAAAAAAATCTAAGAAAATGCATCCGGTATAACTATTTTAAATAAACCAAAAAAAGTCTCAAGAGTCTATAAAATTAAAAACTAAAAGCACAATCCCTATAGTAAAATATATTCAATTAGCAAAATGGTATTTGAACTACATTTTAATGGCAATGAAGGTTCTCAATTTTTACTTATTTTTGCACTTAGGGTCCGTTTGGTTGTAAGAATAGAATTTGGATGGAAAGAAAATGAATTTTAAGGAATTGAATTGTCGAGAACTTGTTTTAGTGAGAATTGTTAATTAATTGTGTTTGATTGATATAATTTTTCACATGAAAACTATCGAAATTTTGGATCTTTTTGTATTCGTTTGACTTTGTTTTTTATGAAAATTATCCATTAAAGGGATATAATTTGTTCTCATTGCCAAAAAAATAAAAATAAAAAGTTGCATAGAAAAGCTTTTCCCACCAAAGTGGTGGGAAATTTTTTTTCTCAAAAATCAAGAAAATGTGAGCATGTGGATGAAAGATGGCAAACTAATTTCATGACAAATTTGAGCAATCAAACATGCAAAAATGTGGAAAACGAAATTTAATTTCCATCTTTCTATGGAATTGTAGTGCAATCAAACAAGGCCTTATGTTTTTAACATTTTTTCTTGCCTTAAAGCGAGATTTAGAACATTTCGCGTCCAAAATTGCACTATGTGGCCGCATAGGCTTCTTGCACGCGGTTGCATAGGCCAATTGTTAACCTTCAATTTTGGTTCGGTATAGAGGCATAGCATGCCTAAGGTAACTACTTTTTCCAATTTCTCTCATTCGCTACTTGAACCAAGTTGATCCATCTTGTTTCTTCTTCTAAGCCCAACATGAAGATTGTTTCTTTACTTGTTGTAATCGATATTTCGTCCACCGTAACTTGAGCAAGCAATCATATAGCTTCCTTGACCTTCTTACTCGTGACCTCGTCATTGGTCCTTCCTCCGTGATCAACAGATTCTCACTCGGACTTACCCTCGTATCATGGATCATATTATCCCCACCCTCTTCGAAAGTATTCGACCTCGAATCGTACCCGCATCAAAAAAAGAAAGATAAGAAACAACAAAAATGTAAATTATCATAAACTTACCTTGAAAATCCAAATTGTATACATTGGTTTTAATCCTTGCAATGTAATCTTGACATTTTTTGCATTTGAACAAGCCATTTTTCCTAAACACCCAAACCTAATAATCTGGTTCGAATACTTTACGCATATTTCTTTTGCTACCTTAAGATTCATAGAATTCAATCCCCTGCTTTCTATCTAAGCTACCACTTATAATAATAGTTAAATGAATTAAACCAAACAAAGTAACGGATTTAAACCATAAACCATATCAAACCGTGTAGAACAAGTAGTAGAGGATACTAAATTGGTTTCCAACATATTTTATAAACTCGATCCAAAATAGTTAAGGACTTCAAGATTGAAATATAGATTCTCATGTCTCAAATCACCAACAATGCATCCCAAATGTCTATCATACTCAATTAATTTCTTACAACATACTAGAATATCATTAACTAATAATTGATTGCCTATGAATGTATATGACAATTGTCTTATTACTCTCATAGAAATATTAGATTTATTAATATGTGTGTAAGTACATGCCCCATGTGAAAAAATATTACTACGTGCTAGATTATCATCTAACCTGTGTATGGGGCATTGATTCTTTACCATACCATAGTTAAATGCTTCTCCTTCAATTCTCATCAAATTCTCCACTTGCATCGAATAAATTGGTACTCAATGGGTGGTATCCCACTAAATAAGTCTTCATGGAACGAGTCTTTGAGTTCCTGCAATAAAGAAATAACCAAACTGGGGACGAGTTTGTTACTTCTCACTAAATCTCTCTCAATCTCGTATTTTTTTGCACAGGAACTCACTTTTGATTTTTCTCTCCTCTTAATAGACTTTCTTTCTTTTCTCTCTTGTGACTCTGCTCTTTTTTCCTTACAATTAGCCACCTTACTATAATCTCTCCTAATCTCATTTTGCCTTTCTTTCTTTCTTTGTTTTTCTTTTCTTCTTCAACTCTCAATCTCAATTAGTCCTCATAGACCTATTGTCGTGTTAATGGTACAATAGTAACACTTTTCGCATCTTTTACAAAGTTGTACCTATTCTTGAATCCATCACGTTTAACATTCCTATCATACGACGTGGCCTTCCCAACAAAATATGCCCGACATGCATAGGCACTACGTCACATATCACTTCATCATGGTACATTCTAATTGAGAAACTCACTAACATTCTCATATTCACCTTAACCTTTCCACATTCATTCAACCATTGCAATTTGTAAGGCTTAGGATGTTTTAGCATAGTTAATCCCATCTTTTCAAAAAGTGTAGTGTTAGCCACATTGGTACAACTACCTCTATTAATAATCATACTACATACCTTGTTGTTTACGTGACATCTTGTATGAAATTTGTTCTCCCTTTATTGCTCCAAGTCATCCACTTTGATTTGAGCACTAAAAGCCGTGTAACCAATAGCTATCCCACTACGTACAACACTTTTTCACCGTCACTAGCATCTTCCAATTCCGACACGTCATCGTATTCTCGCTCACCACTTCTCCATTGTCGCACAAGATCATCGCCCTTTTGTTTGGATATTGAGAATCAATGTATCCTGATCCTAAGCATCTAAAGCACTTGATATCCCGATTCAGAGAGGGTTTGGAATCTGTCTTGGGTGTAGTTTTGCTAGCAACTTCATCTCTTCCATTCGATAGCTCAATTCTACCTTTTAAAACATCTCCATCACCTTTATTGTTATCCTATTTCGATTTCCAAGAAGAGTTAGAACCCGATTAATATCTAGATGTTCCCTTCCTCCTCAATTGCCTTTCCACCTTCATAGTTACATGTAGCACGTCTTCTAACTCCAAATAATGTTGCAACTCTACCACAGTAGCTATATTCCTATTCAAACCATTCAAAAATCGGACCATGGTGGCGTCCCTATCCTTCTCAACATTCACTCTAATCATAGAAATCTCTATCTCCTTGTGATAATCCTTCACACCCCTCGAATCGTGGTAGAGGCTTTACAATTTTTTATGAAGCTCTTTATAATAATGATTAGGCACAAACTTCTTTCTCATGATAGCTTTCAATTCTTCCCATATATTAATAGGCCTCTCACAGTTCCTCTTACTGGATATTACTACTTGATCCTACCAAATGATAGCATAATCGGTAAATTCAAGAATTTCCTCCAAATAGTTGTGGCAATCAAATATCAATTCTACTTTCTTTTCCTACTCCAAGTATGCCTCCGAATCACTTCTTCCTTTGAATGAAGGTATTGTCATTTTGATATTGCTCATACTTCTATTAACTCCATCTCCAACAAGATCTCTACCCCTCCTTTCATGCCTAACTCCTATATCTCTCATTTTTCCTAACTCGACATGCACAAATGCATCCTCATTAATGTCATTATCTGCTTCCCATTCACAATCAAAATTCGCTCGATGATCCTGCCTTCCTTGCATTAGGAATATCTCTAGGTTGTTCCCTACGTAAGTTAGCAAACAATGTGTCTTGCCGATCCAATCTGTCTCTTACATCCTCAAACAACCTTTCGAACCGTCGTATCACCTCATTCGACATGTTGACTTGACTATTATTCCTGCTTGAAGTATAATCATCTCTATCCGACATCCTAATTCTAATTTAATATTTACCTCACGTGTATGTACTTGTATATCACTCAAATTGGTTTTTCCCTCTATTTGTCTCACCACTCTTGCCTTTTTTCAATTCAATACTTTCTTGCAACTATTTCAAAGAACTAATTCGATCTCAATCAAAATTAATCCTTGTAGAGTTTCAAACAAAGATTTGAGTAAGAAAAATTGATTCTAGAATGACTCAAAAAGTAGGAATTGACGCTTTGAATGGACACTAAGGATATAGTCAAGAAGGTTTTTCTTGAATTTGAATTGGGAATATATATATATATATATATATATATATATATATATATTTACTAAAAAATGAAATTGTACGTTACGGTAACTTTTTTTTCCTAGTTTTTTGTTCGGAAACTCAACTAAATACCAACAAAAGAAACAAAAAATGATTTGGATATTAAATTAGCACACAAACAAGTTTTGGAATTTTATGGATTTGAGATAAAAATTTGACGAATGCAAAGAACACGGAGGATGAAAATCAAAGACTTAAACAAAAGAAAAAAAAATGATATAACCTTGATTTTGGAATCTTGCTTGATATCATTTGATGCGATCCCACGTAGCAATGGTAGCTACGAAACTCACACAAGATTGATTCAACCCAAAAAAGCCAAGAAATTAATGTTTAAGCTTGATTAAAAAATATTGAATCAGTGACCTAACACAATCTCCGACAATATATTGACCACATGATTACGAGACTCAAGAATTTCACTTGATTTGTTGAACGCCACGAAAAAAATCTTGACAAGTTCAAACTAATTCAATGAAGAATGAGAAGAAATCAATATGTCTTATAATAATATCTCTCAAATTGTATGTTTTACAATTAATAGAATGAGCCATATTTATATGGATCCGGTAAAACCTATTTAAACACGGAATCAAGTCTTAAAAGATATATAAAAAAAACATATCATACAAAAGTTTTAACTAAAATAGAAGATTACTCGAAATTTGAAAATTTTGCATCCAGAATTGCACTATGCGACCGCATAGGCTTCCTACATGCGATCGCATATGCCAATTGTTAGCCTTCAATTTTGGTTCGATAGAGGCATGCGGTCGAATGCTTGTGATAATAGCACATTTGTTACGTTTTTCACCCATTAATATTTGCGTTTCTATGATTATTTGATGCCTAAATGCAC
>CAIGRS010278904.1:2588-13278 GCA_903798395.1 Fraxinus floribunda
TTTCCCCCCCCCCCCCCCCCCCCGGAAATTTTGTCACACCTTATCTAGGACGCTTAAAATTCCACACCCTCGAAGCACTGATATTAGATGTTCGAGGAGGGAAAGAACTCGTACACATTTCAGCCATCTATTTTTACTAAAAGAAGCATAGTTCTGTGTAACCGTGCGAGTATGGAGGAAACAGCTCCTCTGCCTCAATCCTTGAGCTAGAACAACTAGCGTTTTCCCTCAACCGGCTGGGAACTGACTCAGCTTCGGCCCAAAACACGCAGGAAACTGGTCTATGATCTGAGAACCTGGACTCCCCGCGTACATAAGATAACTGCTGAAGACCGTCTCCATACCACAAAATTCGATCACACCTGATCAATTTTTACTTGGTTAATGAATAATCAACATATAAGGCATATTGATCAGTAAACGAAAGAGTTCTAACCATGCGGGTGTCCTTCGTTTCTCCTTAGGATGCATTTCACCCCCCACATATCTGTCTGAATTGTGTGAGTATTTATAAGTTGGAGGAAAATATATCTTCCCTTCTCTCCATCCCTCAAAAACTCGGCCTCGTCTCTGCTCTATCCGCAACTGATAATAACAATACATTATTCACTATTATATTGACCATCAGTGAAAAATATTAAGCCGAAGAGTTCAAAAAGAATATAGATCAAGTACCTGGTCCTTTTCTAACAATGCTCTCCAATTTTGCATCTCAACAAGTGCTTTAGCAGACCGGTATGGTAGCGCTATTCGGTAGTTCAGATCCCCAAGCCAAATAATTCGGCTAGATCAAAATATAAACTTATCGGTAAATAGCAACCAATTATTGTCAACTACGAAAAATACTATACAGATATGGTGAAACGATTTACTTTCACATTTGACACGGATTAATACCAGAAATGGAAGTTAATGATTTGCTGGGCTTACTCGTGTTCGAGGATTGTTTCCGGAGACTTCTCATTATTGATGCTATTTACTCGTGGGAACCTTGTTTTCCTAAGGATCTCCATTACATCAGAATTTCTACGTATTTCATCACCCTCCTTCTGACCTGAAGTCAAGTGACTGCACACAAAGCAAAGGCTTGTTTGATGCAGTAACATACTAATTGAAATGGATCCCTGTAAAAATATTCACAGTTCTTACTCTTAGTTATAAATATTCAACTGCTTATAGGAACTTGTAAAGACTACTCTTTTTGTATGAAAAACTACCTTATTTCCCAGGTATCCCATCAATCCTCTGCCAACACAAGATATTTTCATGTTCTGGATGTGTTCCTTTAATTCGCTTCGAACCCAAACCGTGAGAAATATACCAACCATTTGCTTACTCGCAACTAAACAGTACCTAGAATGGCCAGGGAATGTGTATCCCTCTTCCTTTGGTGCATATCCACTGCAGGACATTGGCGAATTCAACACTGTGCCAGGTGAGTCCTCAGGCATATAATCCTCATCTGAACCCCATCTAGAGAAATCACTCGGTCTCTGACCCCATGAATAGTCACTCGGACGGCGACCAGATGAATAGTCGCTAGGCCGACGACTAGAGGAATAATCACTTGGCCGACGACTAGAGGAAAAGTCACTAGGCCTCTGAATAGAGGAACAGTCGCTTGGCCTGTAACCCCATCTGATATTTGTATCAATATCACTATGCCTATGACCCAAAATTACCCGGTCACACACACTACGTCGACTATTTGGGTGAGGTTGCGGTATTGACACATCATTGTCCATTCTCCAGTATTGAGGTGTTTGAAAAGATCGTCGATGCAAGAAGGAAGATGTGTTCCGCCTGGTTGATCCCTCAAAATCTGCATTCCATTCAACAATTGGATTGGGGATTGGTGATGGTGTAAAACACTCGCGTCCTCCGCTAGTTCCAGGTGCATTATTTAAAGTCCTCTGTATAAGCGCTAACCATTTTTTGGCAGGCCCATTGTCTTCAGCACCCAGAATATTACCAGGATTCAAAGGAACTATCTCTTGGAACCTAAAAGGCAAAAAACAAGTATTTCTGTTGGTAAAAGAAGTAACAAGGTCAGTTCAAAGTAGATAAGTAAATCAAGAATTGAAGGTATACCCTAGTACATAAATATCTGCAGGAGGTGCAGAATGCAGCCAATCATCTAGATTCATATTGCTTGACGGCGATTTCCCCCCAACATTCCATGTTGATACAAAGACACTGCTCCACGAAATGAGAAGCACTAAGAAATCGAAAAAAGAGCTGAAGGCTATTACATAAAGAACATTTATGAAAGAAACAAACCTATAATTCTGTACATTTACAATCTGAGGGTGATCTAGATAACCTCTCCCTCGACGGGATCGAGAACGAGAATAGGATCGTTCTATACTGTTGATTGTTTTTTCTGTTCAATCAAGCACGGTAAAACTTAAAAGATTAAGATTAATGTCATTGAAGCAAAGAGCGAGTTTCAGGACATTCATATAAATAGACCAAAACTAACAAACATAGATGGATATGAATCTGTGGATTTTCAAACTAAAAGCAAGTGTGGATCAATAAACTTTCTAAAGTAGGATGTAACATACCGGTTTTACTTTTCTTGATTGTACATGGTTCCCTCTCGGAGCAGCTATTCCTCCAATCCGAATCACCCCCTAGAGTAGAAGTGTAGAACATCGATATTAATACCTCATGTCTCAATATGAAATTCAAAGAAATCATCAATTTTATTGAGGTTTTTTTCCTCAACTAGTTTAAGTACTTAAATTCCTCATAATCTTGTTTCATTAAAAAGAACCTCATAGAAGTAAAAATCTAGAAAAATAATCCTATATCTTTGGTTCCAATAAAAGACAAAGCCTACAAAGACAAGTAAAGAGAATTAAAAAAAAAAAATTAAATGAAAAAAGTTATTCCTTGATTTCCTCAGCAGCCAAATGTTAACTTCATGACAAGCATAATTATTAATATGAAGACAGAATGAAATTAATAAAGAAATGAAAATATAAACAAATAGTACTAAAAGTGGAAACCCAATTCAACAATCAAACAAAAGCTAAAGAAAGAAAGGAAAAAAATAATTGAGGGGAAGATCAAAATTTTATACTCACTTGCATAAACAGCTTCATCAGCCTCAAATTCCTCACATTTGCCCTTAATATTAAGCCATTTTCTTACCAGTTTCTTCGACCATGAGAACTTCACATCAACAAAGAAAAATGGCCAATTAACAATGTGGTTTCTGTCTAAAAAAAAAAAAAAGTAAAAATTCAAATTTTTCAAGAAAGAAACCTTGCTTTTCTTGGAATTTCCATCTCTCATTTTTCCACTATTCCTTCATGCGCCCCTCTTTCTACACTCCCTCTTTCGAAAAAAAACTTGAGCTCAACGGATGAAGCAAACTATAATTCCACGAATTTCGACGGAAAGTACTAACTTTCATGCATTAAAATGATCAACTTCCAAATGGTCATTGAACAAAATTATTCCTTTTCTATAGAAGAAAGAGCCTAAGCCCAGAAAACACAATGTGAATGACCAAGAGTGAGACAGGAATTCCCCTTAAGAACGAGACAATGCAATTCTTGTATGGAATTTGAACAAAATAAAGTGCAAAAAAAACAGCCCACCTTCTCTTTCACACAAAAAAATGTGTCTGTGAGAGAGATTATGGTTTCTTTTTGACCCAAACCCAAGGCCGGCCAAGCAAATTAGTGGAAATGGTATGTCGTTTTGCTTGAACACAAGGCATAAAACGACAGAGTCAGCTGTCCTTTCGGTCAGCAAAGTGTGAAGTTGAATCTGGTAAACACTAATACTGTCTTTTGTTGCGGTTTTTTTTTCACTTTGCCAATTGGTTTTACAGACAAAGTTAAAGCAGTTAAAGACGGCCATAAAAAAGATAAAGAATTATGAGTGTAGCAGTAACACAGTGGCAATACAGTAGTACTATATTCTGTTTTTGTACTGTTGCTTTTAGTGTTTCTTCTTTTCTTGGGTTCTGTTTCTGTCTGTAAGAATTAAGGAACGTTTGGAGAAGGCACTGTCAATTGTCTGTCCATGAAAGCATGCTTCTCTACATTGACTGGTTTTTTTTTTGGTGGGTTTGGGCGTATATGTTTGTAGTATAAGAGTTGAGATATGTTGTTCCGAATTAACTATCTTTCCTGTAGTTCGATGAATCACGAGGCTATCAACAAATTATTCCAACCATGCCTAAAGGCCAACAACAAATTAAGAACGATCTTGTTATGTCGATGAATTATGTTACGTGGTAACCAAAATATGAACAAGTTATCCAATGTCAAAGAATTTGAATCTCGGAATGGGATAGGAGAGTTGCATAGGACAAGGCTGGGGTAGGGGGACGAAACAAAAGGGCAGGGAGCAGTTTGGGAGAATGAGTACTCGTACGACAATGAAAAGCAGAGAATTGAGTTGCTCCATTTTAAATGTTAGGGACAAATTTACTATAGAGACTCAAGGTTACGGACCCATCTTTCAATTTTTTGTCGAGAAATTGTTTGGATGCAAAATGTTAATAGTATATACTGCGAAAATGTGTGGGGATATGTTGTTGAACAATTTGAGGTTCGAAATAGACTAGTCTTGGGGGCTGGGGCAGTTGTCCCAATTTAGGGAGGTGTGGTCCTTCCTTTTCAATGCTCTCCACCATTGTGGGGTTGATGTTATAGTCTTGACTGATAAATCTTGTCGATTGGATGTCATCTCGTCTTTTTTTTAGTGTAATATTTATTCTCTCTCGTAAATTTTCTTTGATAGAAGGTTTTTAAGTATAAATTTTTTGATATATTCTCCACGCCAATCACTTGAAACCCCATCACCATCCTAGTGCACCTTACCATTTGGCATTTTGATTAGATTCATTATAAAAATGTTCGACAACAAGAGCATCAACCAATAAATAAAGAATCAAAAAGGATAAAGCCTTGTTTGTGCAAATTTTGGCTCCATACTTTAGGCCCCATGTTATTTTTCTCCAAATTGAAATTTATTGATTTTGATAATGTCATGAGTGTATAATGTATTTTTTCAATACTTGACTTCTTCATTAAAAAAAGTAAAATTAAAGGATGTCACATTTTAGATAAGTTAGATAAGAAGCCCGTATGCGACTTTTTAATGAAACAATTGCATAAATTGCAATATTCTAGCATGTTTTATAATACGAAGTCTATATGTCATCATTTAATGAAAAATTCACAAAGAATGTGACTATTCAATAAAATAATGCATTTTTATGAATTAGACAATATGACGCTGTCGAGTATCACCCTCGTTGATAAATAGCATTATTTTGGTAAGTCATTTTTTCCCTAATCTTAATTATTATTTTTGGCCTAAGCAAATCACTAGGGGAAGAGTGTAGATTTTGTAGCAATTAATTACTACTTTATTGAACCGACGGCGGATGTGCTAATTTTTGGTCCCATAAACTCGAGAAATTCTCCACTAACCAAGTGTAACTCGCACTACCATAAGGCATAAGACCACTTGGGTCCCAAATTGGTGATCATTGAACATTTGTATACTGTCATTGTCGTCAAATTAAATTAGGTGTGACCCATGACATTATGTCTCGATGAACATATTAAATTTGTGTAAACAAGTCCCTAACATTTTTTTAGCGTGTATGGTTCTTAGTGGACGTTTTTCATTTATTTCACTCGTAAAAAGTTAAAGACCTATCGAAAATCTTGCTATATATTCAACTTAAAAAGTATGCATATATTTGTAAGTAATTTATTTATAATTAAATAGGTAAGTTTCAAATTATTATTTCAATCAAAAATGAAAATAAGTAAATTGATCGCTAATCATTCTTCTCATTTTCTTTGATGAGTTCAAATTTTGTAGTATTTGAATATGAACTGCGACTTTCTCCAACATCAATTTGAACATCACCGATGTTTTAAAGAAAAGAGTATGATAGTTATTTCATCATACATTTTCGCCACAATAAAATGTCCATGACCAGTAGTAAACAAAGTCTACAAACGGGAGAGAGACGAATGGTCGAAAAATATTTTGTTATAAGATTGAAAGCCTCGGTTTCCACGTTGCAATTTAATCAAGTCAAGGTCAGATAATCAGCACGAATCTATGATTTTGGTTATGATTTACTTTTCCTTTTCTTGGAATCATTTGAGAAGGAAAAAAAAGTGAAGTTTGAATAATTGAAATAAACTTGTAAAGCTAAGTGCTGTCTCATAAACAAAGGGAGATGGGCTACAAATTGGTAAGTGAATATCTAAAAGGGAAAGAAGACGGGGCCCACTATGGAATATCTTAGAAATTTGGATGTCCATGATTTTAGTGAAATAATGTTCAAGACTCGATAAAGTTTATAATCATGCAATTATAGTAAAAATATTGTTACATAGGACAGGTAAGTAGATCGGTAATAAACAAAACTTGTGTCTTGTGCTATGCAACACCATTCTTAAAATAATTATCGAATATACGAGATGTTCATCTCATACTACTCTCCAACTTATGAACATCTGAGCACAGTGTGAGATTGATACATGTTGTACATTTTACAAGCGTTTGTATGACTTCTCGAGAGAAATCTAAACGAAAGTAAAAGTTCCTTATGATAATCGAGATTACATGTTTTTAGTATTCTTTGAAGACGGGTGGGTTGAAAGATTTTATGTAGAAGCCCATGAGAATACAAGAATCAACATCTAACTACAAAGTCGACTGAAAATTAACCCTTGTTTGAGTCCCATTTTGAAAAAAAAAAAAGTATTAGAATATAGTGATTTTGTAGAGAATGTGTGGTTAATATATATATATATTTATTGAAAAATGTGTGGTTGAAAATAAATTTTGAAATAACGAATTTTTGGAAAAATGAGGGCTGAAGGGCTAAGTATACCTTCATTTTATTGTGTGAAGATTATATTGAAATAATTAACTATATATAATACCATCGGTATTCTAATCTCCAACCATATATAATAGTGCAACACAAGCGTCAAGAATTAAAACCTTATCCTAAATCATTTGATTCAAAAGAAAACAAGAAGAACATCAAATGTATATATGAAGAAAATTTGAAGTTTTATATACCGAAAAACAACAACAATCGTAGAAGAGTTTAAGTTGAAATAAAACCCTTCGACCCTTTAATGCTCAAAATGCCCCCAACTTAGATTTAAACTAAAATAAACAAAAAGAATAAAATAAAATTGAGTAAAAACAACCCTAGCTGCCAATTCCAATGTGGGTTTGTGCAATACATCTTGACGTTCCACATCCTAGGCTCCTAGTAGTGCTGATTTTTTGACTGTAGAAAATGATATAGTACATTAAATACAGTAATTGTCAAAGAAGAAAAAGAACTCAGTAATTTATCATATAACTAGTAAGACTCACGTGCAATGCACGTGACATGATTTAGTTGAGTATGCAATAGCGTAAATATAGAAAAAAGTTATTTGTTTTAGTATTGAAAACATTTGATATAATAAGATAAAGCTTAAAACAATAATGTAATGTGTAAATAAATGGTGATTTCTACATTCAAAAGGTAAGTTCATCTGCAACAGAGACGAAAGAAATGGGAGAGAAGAAAGAAATTATGGTTTCGTGTGAGAAGGGAATGGTTTTTAAAGAAAAATAAAACAGCTGTAATAAAAAAGGAAGGACAATGGCTCGGCTTCATCGGCTAAACTAACTCGGCTAGGCTTAGTTGGCCAATTGGCTTGTGAATAGTACCGAGTAAACTCACTCTTTTATTTATGTAGGAGACTAGTAAGACGTACGTGCAATGCATGTGACATGATTTAATTGAGTATGCAATAGCGTAAACATAGAAAAAGGTTATTTGTTTTAGTATTGAAAACATTTGATATAATAAGATAAAGCTTAAAACAATAATGTAATGTGTAAATAAATGGTGATTTCTACATTCAAAAGCTAAATTCATTTGCAACAGAGACGAAAGAAATGGGAGAGAAGAAAGAAATGATGGTTGCATGTGAGACGGGAATGGTTTTAAAGAAAAATATAACAACTGTAATAAAAAAGGAAGGACACTGGCTCGGCTTCACTGGCTAAACCAACTCGGCTAGGCTTAGTTGGCCAATTGGCTTGTGAATAGTACTGAGTAAACTCACTCTTTTATTTGTAGGAAAAAATGAAATTCATATCGTACCGNTTGTGAATAGTACCGAGTAAACTCATTCTTTTATTTGTAGGAAAAAATGAAATTCATATCGTACCGAGTAAACTCATAAACTCACTCTTTTATATATGTAGGAAAAAATGAAATTCATATCGTAACTCTTCTAGAGTAAGATTTAAGGAATTTAATTTTTTGTAAACTGTCCATCTTTTCTAATCTTTTGACAAATATATCATCCCCTCTTTAAAGTGTTGTTAAATATTCTACTTGTATGTCCGAATTTCGAAATCAACTAGATATTCCAATTAGACACTTTCTTTTTGCATTTGTTTCAAACCATCTAGACAATTTTGTCAAACTAGACAAAATTGACAAGAATTTGTACTTCATTTAGACGTTCTCTTCTCCTTTTATGAATTATGAACCATCTAACTTTCTCATCAAATCAGACAAGGATGGCCAATTGGCTTGTGAATAGTACTGAGTAAACTCACTCTTTTATTTGTAGGAAAAAATGAAATTCATATCGTACCGAGTAAACTCATAAACTCACTCTTTTATTTATGTAGGAAAAAATGAAATTCATATCGTAACTCTTCTAGAGTAAGATTTAAGGAATTTAATTTTTGTAAACTGTCCATCTTTTCTAATCTTTTGACAAATATATCATCCCCTCTTTAAAAGTGTTACTAAATATTCTACTTGTATGTCCGAATTTCGAAATCAACTAGATATTCCATTTAGACACTTTCTTTTTGCATTTGTTTCAAACCATCTAGACAATTTTGTCAAACTAGACAAAATTGACAAGAATTTGTACTTCATTTAGACGTTCTCTTCTCCTTTTATGAATTATGAACCATCATTGAAAGAGTAGTTTAGTCTGTTCCTGGCGATGGATTTTGTAACACCCTTAAATTTAGATACTTAAATTTGGAAGTATTATCACTTCATTCTCTTTTTAAAATCATAAATGCGGAAACGATTAAATTTTTTTTGACGTAAAAAATGTCAATGACTTAATATTTTAAAATAATTTGTGGCAACAAAATATGGAGTTTTAACTTTAATACAAAAACGAATTCAACGTTTAACTATGATAGTACTAAATTCGTGTCACCACAAGTCATCACCTCATATCATCTTATCTTTATTATCTGAAAATGGGGAATGATAATATGGGATGAGCCAACGTTTAGTGAGCAAACCCCATGCATGTGATGCATACTTATGATATACATATGAATTATTTTAAAATAAAAATCATTTCTCAATGCATATTCCATTTATTTCATTTCTTTAAAAACTTAATATTTGTGTCGTGATTTTATTTAGTGTATTGCCCAGCCAATCAAAATGCAGTAGGCAATAATTATTTTGAACCCAGTCGAGTCCTGCCGAAAGTATCGCAAAGCGATTAACATTAACATTTTCATTGAACATTGGTCGGGTGCGCTAGTCCACAAATTGTTTTAAAATTTTAAGTCATTGACATTTATTATATCAAAGAAAAATTTAATCTAATTTTAACTTTAATTACAAAAACAAATTCAATGTTTAAACGTGATAGTGCTAAGTCCATGTTATTACAAGTTGTCACCTTAAATCACCTTGCCTTTATTATATGAAAAATAGGGAGGGATAATGTGCGATGATCTAACACTCAATAAGCAAACGTCGTGCATATGATGTATCCTTATGATATTCATATGACGAAAAAAAAAAACATTTCTCAATATGTATCACCATTCTTTCATATCTTTAAAAACTTAACATTGACGTTGTGAGCACAACTTGGTATATCACATATCCAATCAGAATGCAGTGGGCAATTATTATTTGAAACTCGATCGAGTCATATAGGTAGTATCGCAAAGCTGGTTAACATTAACATTGTCATTGTCATTGAACATTGGTCCGGTGCGCCAATACTCCATACCCCATTTTTCACTCATACCTTCATGACATAGACATACACCTCGTAATAAAACATTCGGAATACATATCTTAAAAAAAAAAACATCATTTGACTCATCGACATTTGAAAACTATTTATTTCTTGAAACTGAATGTATGTTTATGAATGTATGAATATGTAATGAGAAGCATTTATGACATAAAAAATAATGATCAAATATCATGTTTACGTATGGACAATTTAAGCAACACATCTATACATTTAACTATAGACGTATACATGAAAACAAGAGAAGATTTACTTACCTTCAATTTATGTAGCAAACACACTATTCGATGTTAGGAATTTAGGTGATTTCAATTTCCATTGAATTAAGATTGAACCATTTATAATTTGAGGTGTAGTATTCATATTTAAAATCCCGTATTAGAAACAATTTTGCACAAAGAAAAGTCATAGGGCCAATCATTTTATCAGCGCAATTTCTTATTTGATTTAATATTTATGAAACAATTTAGAGTAAACAGGAAATGAATGATTGTGTCCATCTTAGTACTAAACGGATTTAAACCTTTAGCTATGGCGAATTGGAATGTTCACATATGAATTATAAGAATTAGTCTACTTGTACAAAA